>CM036091.1:3708971-3917898 GCA_020631695.1 Trichoderma cornu-damae
TCCCTGTATGCATAAACACCACTGTATTCAAGCGGGGGATGTACAGGGTCGGAAACACCACAAAGAAGACGACTGTGATGGCGAAGAATAGAAATTTGTTTCCCCATAGATGCGCTGCCCACGCCCTGATTCCCTTGTGCATGTCGAAAAAGGAACGGCGAAAGTCGATGAGTTCCCATGAAAAGAGCAAGAAGATCCATGTCATGGCTGTGTAGGCTGTCGCGCGAGCGCGGAAGACGTCATGGCATGAAGATGAGTAGGCCTCGTTACAATCGATGCCGAGGTTGCCATCGCCAAAGGCGAAAATGACGGTGGCAAAGGAGCCGAGGACGCAGCCGGCCATGAGAATGCCATAAACGACCATGTCGAGCATGAACTCGGGAGTGAAGATGCCGTAACGTAGCTGTGGGAAATGCTTAGGCACACTTGACATTCATTTTCCACGGAAAACGCGGAGGAAAGCTTACGTCTTGCGGAGGGCGATGAAGAATATCTGGGACAGCAGTCTCAAAACCAAGGCCCGTTTCGCTAAATGCGCCGGTGCCCAGAAGCATCCATATGATCTCGACGGGAGTCAGCAAAAACACCGAAACGTTTGCGCCGTCTTTGAAAGCCAGGCCGGCGAGAAGAGAGATGACGAAGCCGATGTTGGCCGCCAGCACGTGGAGGATGAATTTCTGGATATTGTCGAATATTCTGCGGCCTTCCTCAACGGCATTCAAGATGGAGGTGAAATTATCGTCTGTCAGAACGATGTCGGAGGATTCCTTGGCAACGTCTGATCCAGACCCCATTGCGATGCCGATATCTGCACGCCTGAGGCTGGGGCTGTCGTTCACGCCATCGCCCGTCATGGCAACGTAGCGGCTGCGTCTGTGGAGCGCCTCAATCATTCGAACTTTGGTGCTAGGAGCACATCTAGCAACTACCAGAGGGAGCTGGGGAAGGGCGTCGATCTGGGCGTCGCTCAGGGCGTCAAACTCCCGAGCTGTCATCACAATGGTGCGAGCAACATCGGCGGGCAGCATGCGCATCTTGTCCGGCGAAGGTAAGATACAAACCTCGGTAGCAATAGCACGGGCCGTTTGCGGATGGTCTCCTGTAAGCATATGGACGGCGATGCCGGCGCCTTGACACATGAGGATGCTGTCTCTGGACTCGGGACGGGGAGGATCGTAGATGCCTATGAGCCCGTGAAAGACGAGATCGCGCTCGAAGCGTTCACGATTGGGGGCAATTCCATCTATAAAGTCTGAAGGAGAAACAGATCGGTTGCTAGGCTTATCGTGGGCGAGCGCAAGGACACGCAGGCCTTGACTTGCCAGAGCTTCCATATTTTCCAAGATGATGGCTTTTATGACGCCGTCCATAGGCTTGGTTTCGCCCATTGAAACAAGGCGATCGCAAATCTCCATCACGCGTTCCACAGCGCCCTGTTCCGCCATGTTAGCTACAAACGATCTGCACCCGATCCGCCTTTCAGCCATTGGTATCCCTATATATGTACCTTTGTGACAATGTGTGTTTCTTGGGTGGCTGTATCTGAGTACAGAGACGACATCATTTTGACATCAGAGTCAAAGGGAAACTCTCCAACGTGACTCCATTTCGCCCCCTGTCCTTGCGACAGCTGAACACGGTTGCAGCCAAAGCGAGATGCAAAAACCTCAATTGCAATCTCGGTCGGAGCACCACGTGCTGTCCATTGGCCGTGTTGTGCCGAATCGCCCCCTTCTTGCTCGACAGTCGCCAAGTTGGCTAGAGAGGCGATATTCAAGTAGCTTTGCAAAAAGGGCTTCTTGGACATCTCATCAAGCGGGGCGATCTGGTCTCCTGATGGCTCCCTTTTCACTTGATTCGCATCTCGGGGCTGGGCAGGGCTGAATGAGACTCGGCCGGCCGTAGGATTGTACACCTCGTTTGTCGTCTCGACTGAGTAAGTACCACATCCCGGAAGCCATGCTTTGCGTACAATCATTCGCCCTTGCGTGATTGTTCCAGTCTTGTCAGAGCAGATATCTACAGGGATGATTAGTTCAACTGAGAAGGGACATCATACATATATACATATATATATATATATATAAACCTGCACTTACTAGTCACTCCGCCCAGAGCCTCCAAACTAGATAAGTTGCGGACAATGACATGTCTCTCAAGCATCTTTTTGGTGCCAGCTGCCATGGTAACTGTTAGGACCAGTAGCAGCGAGACAGGAATCGTGCCTACTGCCGTCGTGACGGCATATAGAATCACATCCCTGTGCGTATTAAACTTGTTGGCTCCTAGGACAACGATTGCGCAGACGATGGCAAAGCCAAGAAGCCACAAGAACAGCTGAGCCAGCTTTTTCTGCAGCGGAGTACCGACAGTGAGACCAAGGAACCTTCCCAGCCAACCTGCCGCGGCCTTTGAACAGATCTTGGTCATAGAGCCACGCTGAGCAGCCTGAGGTTCCCAGTCAACACCCTTGCCCATAAAGCCTCCTCCTTGCAACGCGCTAGCAATGAGGCCAATTTCTGTATACATGCCAGTCGCAAAGACGACGCCACGGCCGCGGCCCTTTGTGATTGTGGTAGAGCTGTATACCACATTGAGGCGGTCGCCTGGGCCGGTGCCGTGGTCCAAGATGGCTTTTGGGTTCTTTGAAACCGGTAGCGATTCGCCCGTGAGAAGCGATTCATCTGCTTCCAAGTTGACAGCTTGGATAAGCCTGATATCCGCTGTAACAGAGGCGCCAGTTGTCAAGTCGACGACATCACCAGGAACCACATCTGATGTCTGAACGTTGACGGTTTTGCCATCTCGAAACACGTTGCATGTTGGCGATCCTAGACTGCGGAGCGAGTCGATAGTTCTCTCAGCCTGGAGAGTCTGAAAGAAGCCAATGAAAATGTTTAGAACGATGATGCCTCCTAAGATGCCGCCTTCAATCCAGGCATGGATTCCAAAACTCGCGGCCAAGGCCATTAACAGCACCTATACGATTCCGTGTTTAGTCCATTTTTGATTTCGGTAAAGAGTGATGAGAGAACGAGTTTGGAAGTGCTGAGATGTGCCTCACCAGAGTCATGGCGTTGAAGATTTGTTCGAGGAAAACCTTCAATGGCTGAACGCCCTTTTGCCTCGCTAACTCATTTGGCCCAAGTTCCTTTAGTCGCCTAGCAGCCTCACCCGCACTGAGACCACTAGATGGATTCGCCTGCAGCTCTACCAAGACTTGCTCACCAGTCAAACTGTGTGCTGGTTGAGACATTGGCTTGTTGGATTGTCCAGAGACACAGCCTCCCTCTGCGAAGGAGGCGCCAGATGGAGACTTCCTCATGATAAATGGCTAGATCGTGATAAGGCGAGATTGGCGCCTTTCGTAGCCAGGGTAGGATAGGCTAGGATAGATAGAAGCTTGAGGTTAAGATGAGGCATGTCATGTCTTGTTTACGAACGTTATCAATCAGCTTTTAAGGGCCTACTTTACTGTGAAGATCCAGGATCCAAGATGCAAAATAAAAAATGCAACAAAAATTGAAGATGCAGAATCCCATAACCAAAAAATAAAAAATAAAAATAAAAAATAAAAATAAAAAGTAGGTAGACGCTCAAGGCTTACCACGGGTAGGGCGCGTACACTATACGGAGATTGGCGTCCTTGAGGATCAGACACAACGCCGGTTGAGAGACTAGACTTTCATTTTCGACTCAAATATAGCCAGAACGAGAATCTCAAGAGATGCCGAAGAGGGAATTGTCTGGCCCTCCACGATCCATCTTAAGAATCAGGACCTGAGATTTGAGTCGTGGCGCTAAAACGGAAGAGGCTGAAAAGAAAGAAGAGGGGAACACACCAGTAGTTCAACTCAAGACAACTAACCGGCTCAGCAAAGACAATATCTCGGGAGTGGCGATTGACTAACACATGGCCTTGAACTAAGTTGAGAGCCCTCAATAGATCTTTGCGTAGCGCATTAGTGATGTGCTTGATACAGAGGCGACAAGAAGATCTGAGCACACATTCACGGCCAAACATCTAGTCTCGTTTTGCGCCTTCCTTGAGCTTGCTGAGACACTGCGCAAGGGTCAAGACGTGGGTTTATAAGATAAGGGTTGATTCGTGATTCAATTACCGATCAATCAGAGCGTGAAACCTCTATCATACGTGCCATTTATCCGTGATGTGCTTTGTTCTTTCCTTCCAGCATAAGACGTGATCACTGACAAGCGGTAGAGATCATGAAATATAATATCTCTCATTGTGCCCACGCAATCTCTCGTATCAACTTAAGTACAATAAATCAGTCTTTCACTATCACATGATCTACTACGACTATTGATATCTCTTACAGTTATTGATCTCTACGAGATGTACTAGATATCAACCTCTACTTACCCTCGGGTGACCGCTCGCTCTTAAGACGCCAAGAGCTGTCCAGCAAACGGTTGACCCGGACAAATTCTATACATTCCACACCATATGACGAAAAAACGGACGTCTTGGACATGCGCTGTCGGAAAGGCGTTATGGCCCCATAAGCACCCATAAGTTAAATGGAACTGGGCTTGAATCGACGTTGTCAAACAACTCCTTCGAGCCGCATAGCAAGAGAGGGCGGGAGAGGAATATATATTTGTTCCAACACTAAATGATATTTCGATAACGGTGAATTTGGTGCTCCTTCTGGAATGGGTTATTCCGGTTTTCCCACGCAACAATACACAAATCTACATTCCACGAAGCGAGAAGATCCAGGCCATTCTCATACCATAGCGAAATATAGAACTGCGAGGCCTTCTCTTCGAAACGGGGTATACGGGTACCTCTTTATGAGACTCGTTCACCAGATTTACCATCACGTAAATGCTAAGAGATGATGTTGTGTTGTGCCTTTGTTGGTACTAGTAAGCTCGAGAAACCTGTTACTACGGTCTTGCCCTCGAACGTTGTCAGATGCCTGGCATCGGATAGGGTTGTTATCATATCAAAGTTTAGTTCTAATTTGATTCTAGGTTTCCCCGTGATAACTACTGCATTGTTGAATATATGTTGCCAGCGTTTGCCGTTGGCATTGGGCCGATTGTCTCTTGTATGCATCGTATATACATTTATGCAACAGATGAGCTTATAAACGGCCCGGAGCAATTACGCTCGCTTGGATCATAAATTGGTCAAGTCTGGACAAGATATGGCTCCCATATCATAGCTTACACATCAGTAGGCGACCCTTTCAAGGTGATCGATCACCCTGAATATCACGGCGGCGGGCTCATTGTATTCATGCCCTTTCACAAATTTCGAGATGTTTACACTCAACATCAAATGTGACCTTGAAAAGCCTGGCAGGGGTCGCCTGTTAATCTCTGGGACTAGAGGTAGGCCATTTAGAATATCACTAGATATTCCTTTCCTCTGATTCCAACCTGCTTCAGCTTGATCTAGGTCACCGCATGGCTTTTCAAGAAGCCGTCAAAAAGTCAAGATTTCAGTAATCGTTTCATCGTATTGAAAAATAAAATAACAATTTGACACTAAATATTCCCCACCATCGTCTTGGTTTTCTTCGTAGATGGTCTTCAATGATTGGGTTAGTAGACTGCGCGTATTTCATTAGCGGTTTTGAGAATGACAGGCCAACATGTTAGAGGTTTTTGATGACTTACTTTCCGTGCTTGTATATAGAATACTCGATGTCTCGGCTTATTTGTTATTCAGATATTCGGCCTATGATTGAGGTAGATGCCTGCCCGCAAGAAGACATGGTATCGAGTCTATTAACTTGTTATGTGGCATATCACGTAAATAGGTGTTGAAATTGATGACGAGGAGTAGTGTGTGAATTCCAAAATATATTTCCGAGTTCTGCTTGTGCCGACGAAGAAATAGATCCGGGTATACTGGTAACTGTTTGAGGCTTTGCAATGTCTCCTCCAGCATTCTGACCGAGGGTGGCATATTGAGCATAGCACGGTACCGGAATCAACTCCGTCGTCTTGCTTTTAAGATATCCTTGGACAATACATTTTTGGAATCCATGTCCATTGTCAACGCTAGTACATGCGCCTAACTCTTGAGATGCTGGATGTAATCGCTAGGACAGATGTATATGGGGTAATATTGACGGTAATTGCAACAACGAACACTCAATGGAAGTAAAGCAGCTGATTAAATTCAATATTAAAAGTCCCTACGAATTGATTCAATATTAATTTTTTTTACCTTTCCATTCACAATATATAGACGATGTTTGCGTATCTTGTAATATTGTTTCTCACATGTTTATATAAGCCGCAGTAGACTATTAATGCAGCACAAAGATGCATGTAGATTGTGTTGTGGAAATAGATTTCTACAGACAGAATCAAATTTGGACTTTGTTTAATTTAGTGGGGTTTTTACAAGATTTTTTCTTGCAGCGAGGAATACTCCATATTGCAGCGTCTCCATTATGGGGAATATCATCATGTCCTTCGACCAATACCTCCCACCCAAACCCTTAGTATTCATTTATAATCTATTTACATTTTTTTCCCCCATTCGGCTCACTTATCTACCTTGGCTATTAAGAAGCCGAACAAGGCCTCTTTCCCCCCTCATCTGTCTATGTCAAACGGGGACGTGCCGTGATATCGGCGTCTCTTCGCCGATGCCGGCCCCACAGGGCCGATAGTGTGTTTGTCTGGGAATGTTTGCAAGTGCGGAGAAATCTGGGGTAATTTCTGGGGTGATGGATGGAGAAAGGGGGACTTTTGTAGTAGCTCCATGGCAAAAAGGAAGGCTATATGTACTCCGTACAAAGGCTTGATCTCAACTTGCCGAAATTCTGGGGATCTTCGATCCATTGAACATCTTGGGTGTCGCCATTCGGCAAAGCTGCGCTCGTCGACACATCTCCGCAAAAAAGACTTATCAATTTTTGACCGGCCAAAATGGCGGAAAAGGAGGAACTCGCCAACGTCCACACAGAGGAAGACATTGAAGCTACCAAGAAGGCATGCGGAGAACTAATCAAAACTGCTATGCCTTTACTAATATCCAATATAGCACTTGTTTGATAGCCAGAATGGAGCATTGGCACACATCGACGAAGCTCGATCCAGAGCCTTGGTTAGGAAGCAAGACCTGAGAATCATCCCAATGTCTGCAGCAATCTATCTTCTGTGCTACCTTGACCGCTCAAATATCGGAAATGCAAAGGTCTTGAACTTGTCAACGGGCAACGACCTCTTGACCGAGACCCACATGAGCAACTATGAGTACACCATTGCTCTCATGGTCTTTCTGATTGCCTATGCGCTCTTCGAAGTCCCCTCCAATTATTTCCTCAAGAAATTGAGACCAAGCCGCTGGATCGCCTTTCTCATGTTTTCCTGGGGCGCCATTACAGTGAGCATTGCAGGAACACAGAACCACGCTGCGGTCACGGCGGTGCGATTTCTCTTGGGCGTTTTTGAAGCAGGCACGTGATGGAAGTCCTCATCATTGCGTTCCTTTGCTAACAAGCCCATCTTGACAGGGTTGTTTCCTGGCTTGGTCTATTACCTGACGTTTTGGTACCGCGTAGAAGAGCGATCTATTCGAGTTGCAGCCATTCTGGCATCCGCTACCCTGGCTGGTGCCTTTGGTGGAGCGATTGCTTTTGGTGTAGGCCATATGAACCAGGTGCGAGGCATATCTGCGTGGCGCTGGCTCTTCATTCTCGAGGGAGCTCCATCTATTCTTTCTTCCCTGCTGGTCTGGTTCTTCCTCCCAGACTACCCCGAGACTGTATCTTGGCTGTCGGCAGAGGAGAAAGACTTTGCCACTCTGCGACTGGCGGGTCAAGGCTCTCAGGGTTCAGGAAAATCTTTAACATGGAATGAAGCCAAGTCTACACTCTTGGAATGGAGGCTTTGGGCTCATTATTTTGTAAGATTTTCCTTGATATAACTGGAGCGAATAAATAACCGCTGACAATTTTTTTTTTCAGATCTATTTTGGAATTTCTACCCCATTCTCTAGCCTGTCACTCTTCACGCCGTCTATTGTAGCCGGCTTAGGGGTAAGCGGATTATCTCATTCCATACCGGAGAGGTCTATTCACGCGAGAGAGCCAAGGTTCTGACGTGTGTATCGCCTTGTGACAGTTCACCAATCTCAAGGCCCAGCTCATGACTGTGCCGCCCTATGCAGCGGCCTATGTTGTTACCTTGCTCGTTTCGTGGTCTGGAGACCATTTCAATAGGCGAGTCTACAACAATGGTCAATCGCAGCAGCTTGATCACTGACTGCCCTGCAGACGTGCTTTGCACTCAGCTACATTTGCTCTGATTGGAGCCATAGGCTTCATTGCTTCTGCCGCCCTTCCGGCAGACCACTTTGCGGTACGTCAACTTGAATATTTTTCTCGCCACGCTGGCAACTAAACATCGCCTGTCTAGTCGCGCTATGGTTGCCTCATCATTGCGGCGTCTGGCTCCTTTGCCTGTATCCCCCCGCTCCTGGGTTGGCTCTCTTCAAACCTGTACTCTACTGCCGCCATTGGCCTTGCCATTGCTCTGAATATTTCCATGGGGGCGCCAGGTCAGATTGTCGGCGTGTGGATATACAAGGCAGATGAAGCAAAGAAGGGATATCCCACAGGGCATTGGACCAACGCTGGCCTCTTGCTGTTTGTGTCGGCCTCTTGTGTTGGAATGCACTGCTATTACGTGTGGCGCAACCGCAACGGCGGCGCAGGAAATGGGACGTTGTTCAAATACTAAGAAGAACAGACACACTGCTGTCTCAACTGCTGCAATATGATCATATGATGAGCGGTTCATGTACTTGCCAAAAAATCATGTCTCATAGGATTTTCAAAGAACCAAGAATAACAACGTCGTCTTGTATTGTGAACAAAGCACCGCCTTCGGGTGCCCCTGACCGATGGCACGAGCCTACCGGCCTCAATGGTCAGCCGGTGGATAAATGACTGGGTGGGAGGGAGGGCACGCTATTGAAACTAACTCAAGATGAACTTACCCACCTGGTTAGAAGCCATAGTTAATTAATTTTCCTTCTCCGAAGTCCATCAGCCCTAACGGCGACAAATGTCCGACGGCAAGGTGAGATGAGCGTCGACGCATCTCAGCTTCAGGCGTGCGACCGCTGCCATCGACGCAAGACCAGATGTGATAAGGCCCGACCAGAATGCAATCCTTGCCAGAGGTCAAAGTCCACATGCGTTTATTCCGAGAGGGTGAAAGAGCCCACGTTTCCGCGGAGTCATGTGCAAAGCCTCGAGCGTCGCATTCAGCAGCTCGAGGCCGCGAACCTGGCGCTTACATCGGCCAGGGCAGCGCGAGCGGCACGACAAGGAGAGGCCCGGTCCAGCTCGCGATCTTCTGTCGCCAGCGACAACGATGTTGCGAATGAAGTGACCTTTCTGTCCACCGGCGTTGGCGGTGATAGTCTTTTCCTGGGACCGACGAGCGGCATCATTCTTGCCAGTCTAGTGAGGGCCGGCGTCGCAGTCGATGTCGAGAGAGATGGGCCAACCTCGCCCACGTCTTCTCTGGCTGCTCGCCGGAGCCCCGTGAGAACGGATTGGGGCGCTGGCGATCGCTCGCTGCCAGCGGAGCAGCTTGCGCGAGGCCTGATTGAAGCATATCTAGCACACGATCATCTTTGCTACCCATTTTTACATCCGCGGGCGGTCCGGGCAATGGTAGACGGGATCTATCGCGATGCGAGCTTCGAGAGGACACACCCCTTTGAGGCGTTCGTGTTTCACATGATTCTCGCCATTGCTACATCTCAAGTGTACAAGTTTAACTGGAGGGTCTTGCCAGATGCAGAAACGCATCTTCAGAAGGCCACCGAATATCTCAATGCCGTGTTGTTCGAAGGCGGGCTACGAGCTTTGCAGGCGATGCTGTTGCTCTGCCAATTCCGGTTGAGCAATTCTGCAAATCACGCCTCCGATAGTAAGCTTCAGTTGGCCTCTCCAGCCCTGTATCGAGTGACCCGTCTCGGTAGGAGCTGACACTCGTCATCACCAGGCCTATGGCACATTGTGGGCATAGCGGCACGCATGTGTTTCGAGCTCGGCCTACACCGAGAGGCCATGTATCAGAAAGCGGCTCCGAGACGTGATGCCGCTGATCCATCTTTTCTATCGCCTAAATGCGAGGAAAGTGAAGTGCGCCGAAGGTGCTTCTGGAGCGTGTATGCTCTTGATAGGTTAGTTAGCCTTCAAACGTCGCTTCGGCTCTCCGGAATAGTCACCAACTAAAAAGGACACATGATAGAGTCGTATCCGTCACGCTCGGACGTCCGCTAGCCATCTGTGTGGAAGACATTGACGTTGAACTGCCGACCGACGATCTCGAAGAAACGGCGAGCGCGTCTGCTTTGAGTCCTGGAAGCGATCGAGACTCTTCGCAGATACCGCCTCGGTATCGCACTGCCATATTTATTCATATTGTCCGCTATCGCGATATTTGCGGCCGATGCCTCACTTCGCTGCATCGCGGCGGCAAGAGTGGAATTCAGTCTTCGGCCGACTTTCGCCAGAAGCGCGACGAGCTTGCCACTGAACTGAACGCATGGCGAGCAGAAACAAGTCGTCTCAATACTCCGGAAATGGACTTGTCGACCCCTCTTGCCGAAGCCCGATCTAGCTTTCGGTCGAAAGCCTGGTACGAGCTTCTCTACCACAACGGCGTTCTCCTCCTCTACCGACCATCTGCTTCAACGGTCTCGCACGGAAGAGATGGGTCGAATCTGCAGCATGTCTTCTCGGCGGCAAGGCAGTCGATAACGCTCTACGCGTATCTCTTTCGGTCACGCAAGATCAATTTCTCCTGGATGGTGCTTCATGGTGTTTTCATGGCCGGGATATCCTACATATATGCTTTGAGTCGACATTTTCGGGAAAAGAGACGTCGCCGCAGTGGCGGAGGGGACCAAGGGGTTCCATTCCAGCTGCTTCAGGAGCCGACCATTGTTGAGATCGTCAATGATTGTCGGGCGTGCTCAAACGTTATCGTCGGCGTGTCTGAGAGGTGCAATGCCCAAAAAGACTGCCATCAAGTATTCGACCGTCTCAGCGATGCCCTCGTCGAGGACGCCGTAGAGGCGCTTTCACACACTCGGCAACCCAGCTCCATTGCAGTGCCGCAGGCCCAGCCTCCTGGCAGCGATACTCATATGCAAGCAGATCTTTCGGGGCCTCCCTTGGTGGGGGCCGCATCGGGAAGTAATAGATATCATCCTCAAGATGCAGTCGTCACGGGACTTGGCGAACAAGACTCGCAAGAGGAGAACGGAAGGCAGGCATTCAGCTTAGGTACGCCCTTGGCGGCTGATAATGCTCTAAGAGACTGCCTACCGGAGCTTCAAAGGATGTATAACATACAGTGGGGAGACGATGCCATTTTGCAACTCAGCAATGGTTGGCTGGGCGAAATTGCTGGCTACGATGGGTTGATGGGAAATGAGTGGAATATGGGGCAATGAGTTGCGCGCACAGCAGCGTGTTGGGTGGAATGGAGTTGTATAAATAAATGAAAGAGAAAATAAAGGATAAGAAAGGAAAAGGAAAAGGAAAAAAAAAATCAACTACTCCTACTTTGGAGGGATATTCCTGTTGTTTTCTATCTTCTAATGTTCCAGCACACAGTTGATCATTTATTTTCATATCCGACCTCTTTCTAAGAATGCCTTTGGTATATCAACATATTTGCTGCGTAAATACTCAGCAACGCCCTTGCCAAGTCCATCGATCCTATCCGACGAGGCTATACCTCCATTGAGGTTATCGAGTATCCGACTGTGATCACACAAATTAGCATGAATCCCTTGTCATTTTGCAGCAGATATTGTGATACTTGCAAGTGCACGGCATTAACATTGGGAAACTCCACTCGCTCTACCCTTCTATTCGGGTTACCGCGATGCCAGTCATCTCCCAAAAGCTGTTTGAGCTTGTTGATGCTCAAAAGCGTTCTCAGCCACGGATACTCTGAGGCATCGCGAACGAAGAACCCCACGTTGGAATTATCGGCCTTGTCCCCCGACCTTGCATGAACGATGCTGCCAAGAGGCGCAAACTCGGTTGGGCCGAAAGATAGGAGGTCTACGGGATGCGTTGTATCGGCTGATGGTCGTGCTATAGGATACGTCGTTGTAACCTTGGGCGGGCTGATCTTGATGACTGCTCCGGTGCTCATCTGGACGTGGTGATCTATCAGCGAGAGTGGCATGAGCGCAGGGAACATTTCCATAAACGGCCGCGGCGTCATGGTTCGGAAGTCGAGGTTCATGTGGTATCCAGGATAGCTCTGCATCCGGAGAGCGTATATCGGGATTTTGAACTTCATCTCATCAATATCTTCCTTCTTGCGTGCTTGTGCAAAAACTCTCAATGACACAGTGCCGGCCTGTTGACATGATGGATTCTCCGCCTGTGTCCCGTACAGCTCGATGCTGAGTCTGCTGAACCGGCTGTCTCGGAAAATATGAGACAGCTGATTCTTCATCATGGTGGCCTTCTCCATCGCATCCAGCCCGTTTATGTAGAAAGTCGCTTCGGCCTGGTAGCCTCCCCTGGCTGCAACCATGGCCTTGGTGGTAGCTGGGGGAGGCAGGCCCTTGACGCCCGTCACTCTTACGCGGTTTGCCCCCTGTTCTTTGACCGCAACAGCAGATAGGTCGGCAACGACGTCTGGGTTCAGATAGAGGTGGCCTTGGAGCTCATAGAGCAGCTGTGCGGTCACCGTCCCCTCTGTTACGCGGCCTCCTCCCTCTGCCGTTCGGGTAATGACGCAGCCGCCTCGGGAGTCAAGCTCAGCAATGGGAAATGCGAGATCAACCAGGTCTGGGAGGAAGTCCTTGAAGCCTGAAAAATTGGCACCAACAACATATGGGCCGCATTCAATCAGGTGAGCGGCCAGCAGTGATCCTGCCAGCTCGTCGAATTTGTCCTCGCCCCATCCGTAGTACCAGGCAGCGGCTCCCATTACCGGCGAAGCATCAGTGCATCTTCCACAGATGACAATGTTGGCGCCAGCTCGAAGAGCTGCCGTTATGCCCCAGCAGCCGAGGTAAGCATTTCCAGCACATGGCGTGAAGCCCCAGTCGTCTAGGGATAGTTCTGGATGATCAAGGTGTTTGAAGCCCGTATGCTTCTGGCCTGAGGCTTTGTCCACGAGCAAGTCTGTTATATCGTCTCCTAGCACGGCGGCCACGACGCAGTTTCGGTATCCCCGTTGCTCGCAGAGGCGCCTTACTTTGTCGTATAAGCCCACAACATTCAGCGCGCCGGCATTGGTTACGACTCGAATGTCTTGCTCCACGATGTCGTCGATACATTCTTCGAGCTGCTGATAGAAGCCATTTTCGTATCCTAGGCTCTCATCCACTTCCTGTCTCGTGATGGCATTCCAAGCGATATTCATCTCGGATAACCAATCACCAGTAATGACGTGGACATTCCCAGAGCGAACCATGCGTGCCATGGCATGCGGGTGGTCGCCTGTGGCGCCAGAGACATTGCCGATACGGATGTGTGGTTTCTCAATCATTGTGACTAGTTGATGGCCCGAAGCATGTACGCAACAACTAGAAGTGTTGTTGTTGAAGGCAAAATGCACAAGTTTACAATGCCGATACTATTGGCCTTCCTACCAGCCAGGAGAAGAGTCCCACCACACCCCATTCCATCCATCTTGTATGTAATGGCGAACTGTATTCTCGTCTTGCCGCCATAGAACTACCCGAGGATCAAGCAGCCTCGGCATTGCCACTTTCAACCCCCCGAATTCGTCAGATGATAGGAGCTGATGATCGGCTAACCCGGCGAGAGTTGCTTGGTGAATGGGTAGTGTAAGAAGCAGCTTCGGTCATCGGCAGCCGACGCCGACACAGCCTTTTAGCCTTGAAAGCCCACAAGCAGAACGAGCGCGCTATGGAGTAGTTCCACTCGTCATGTGGCGAGCCATTCAATAAATCAGGAGTCTTAGCAAAAGCCCTACCCCATTTGCTAGTCTCTTAGTTCGAATGTGACTAGTGACAAGCAAATACGAAGCACTTGTCAGAGTGGCGCAATAGTTTGATGCCTCCCCAAAACGTGGTTTGGCGGACAAAAGAAAACCTAGAGCACCAAAAGAACAACTCTATCGATGCCTTTGGTGCTGCCAGGAACTTTTCTGCTGCAAGGAGGGGCGTTTACGAGAGTGTGCTACTTTTTCATTAAAAAGAAGAAAGAAAGAAAGAAAAAGATAAATCTATGGACAGGGGAGCCATCAAGCTGTTTAGTCTCATAATCATGTTTACACTCGAAGTATTACTTTTCTCGCTTTCCTTTTTTCAAACAAGTCATACCCAATAGCCGCTTCATCTAGTGATAACTCATGCGTAACGTAATTCTTCAGCGCCCCTTGGTTTTCTTTCAAACATTGCAGTGCATCCCGGAAGACTGTCCGGACTGGGACGCGACCAAAGTTCATACTGCGTTGGATAGGAGGTAAGCATAAAGGGGTGGCAAGGGGAACAAGGTGTATATATGCAACTCACGTTATGTTCTTTAGGTAACAGTCCAGGCCCGTAAATGGCAATTCGCTCTGATGGAAGCCTACCGAAGACAGTATCCCGCAGGGGCGCAACAGTTCAAAGGCAGATTTGAGAGCCGACGGATTGCCTACTACTTCGATAACGGCGTCTGCTCCCCGTCCCTGGGTCCGAGACATGACTTCTTCCAAAATATCATGCTTGGAGAGATTGAGCGGAATTGCACCCAGTTGTGCCGCTTCCTCGAGGCGATCTTCAACGCTATCGACCGCCAGTACGGTCCGGATCCCCTTTGACCGAGCTGTGGCAATAGCACAAATGCCAACAGGGCCGCAGCCGAGGCAAACAACCACGGAAGACTCTAGAGAACAAAGAGATGCATCTCCGTTTGCGTAACCATTTTGACCATTTGCACTCGCTTTTGTGTTATGAGAGCTGGTCAGCGGTGATTGAAGTTGGTTTTGTAAGCCTTCCATGGCGCGGCACGCTCCGTAATACCCTGTTGGAAAGATGTCGCACATCATGATGAGCAGAGACCGGTCTAGATCTGCCGGCACAAGTTGCAGAGTGCCATCCGCAAAAGGTACCCTCACAAATTCTGCCTGTCCGCCATCGAGCTTTTGGGTTCCAAAGGCAACCCCTTCAACACATCGGTTGCTGAGCCCTTGCTTGCAGTACCAGCACCTCTGGCTTCTTGCTTGTTACTTATTGCCATTGCATATACATGCGGACAAGACGTACCAAACGGGAGAAAAGATCGAAACAACCTCGTCGCCAACTGCGAAGTTGTTTACGTCTGAGCCTATCTGATCAACCGTTCCAATGAATTCATGGCCCTAGCAAATCGCAACACATATCAGCTGCTCTTCTACCCCGTAATTGATTTGCCCATTCATCAGACTAACCATGATATGACCAGCAGTTGTCTTTTGGTAGCCGCGGTACATATGCAATTCGCTATGAATTGTCAATCAACTCTTCATGAAAGAAGGGACTGTATGGCGAAATCACCTCCCGCAGATTCCGGCTAATTTGACCCTGATTATGGCATCCGTTTGATCACATATAGTTGGCTTAGGCTTCGTCTCTACGCCAACGTTGAAGGCGCCATGGAATACGACCGCTTTCATTGCCATATTTGAGTTTAGGATATTTGAAAAAGAAAAGTAAATGTGAAATAACACTAGATGTCAAAACTCTACCATAAAACAGTTTTACAATTTTGAGCCGAACATGGTAGCCTTTTCTATCAATTTTTTTTTCAAGTGCCGCGTAATGCCGTCGCCTTCATCTTCTAATAGGCCTCCCGGCATACAGACGCTTGCAAACAGAAGCCGACGACCATCATTGGATTGATTTGTATCAAGGCGCTCGAATTCGTAGCGTTACTTTGTAATATAGCCAGATGGGGTATATTTGTTCGGCTTCTCGTAGTCGCCGAAAGAAGCCGAGTGGCCAATGATGGTTGGGCACTGTAACCCCCCTCCGTGCCTATGAAAATACGCGTTTCTGTAGATGGTGAATGGGTTTTGTTATTGATAAAATACTATAGATATATGCGCCCATGGGAAGAGAACATGAACCTTGCAGATTACTTTTGATACAATCTGTGGGTATTCTCTTGAGATATCACGATGACTCTTCTTAGCCAGCCTCTGCCAATTTCTTTCAACAAATTATACGTCAATGGGCAATACATAGAGCCAAACTCAAAAGATGCCCTGTCGCTACTCAATCCAAAAGACGGCACGCTGGTTGCAGAGAATATACCGATTGCCGATAGCGTGGATGTTGACATCGCTGTAAAACATGCCGAGGCAGCTTTCAATGGTCCATGGGCTTCTTTCACTTCATCACAGAGGTCGGACTGTTTTAGAAGACTGGCTGATTTGCTGGAAACGAAACTACCTGATATTCTACTGCTGGACTCTCTTACAACGGGCAATCCTGTATCTCTGATCCCGACGAGAGAAAAGAATTACATAAAAAACTGTCTTTTATACTACGGTGTGTTTCTACCCCTACCATGTTGTTCAAAAGGTGAGGCGACAGCGGTCTGACCCATATTGTAAAGCCGGTTGGACCGATAAGCTGCGAGGTGACTATTTCCCTGCGGATGATGGATTCGTCAAGCTTGTCCGGCAAGAGCCTCTTGGGTAAGAAGTCAATACACGGTTCGAATAACCGGCACCTAACACTTTGAACAGAGTATGTGCTGCTATCAATCCATACAACTCTCCCGTTGCATCTCTGTTCATCAAAGCTGCTCCTTGTCTGGCAACAGGAAATGTCCTCATCGTGAAACCTTCGGAGAAGAGCCCGCTGGGGTCTCTGGCCGTTGCTCCATTGTTTGAGGAGGCTGGTTTCCCCCCCGGTGTTGTGCAAATTCTACCCGGCGATGGCAAAACCGGCGCGATTCTGGCGGATCATATGCGCGTACGGAAAGTCAGTATTGCATCCTAGGATTTTTGATGACCGACATGGGTCACTGACAGTCATCAGATTAGCTTCACAGGCTCAGTCGCTACAGGAAAGAAGATTCAGGTTGCAGCTGCTCAGAGCAACCTAAAGAGAGTGACATTGGAGCTTGGTGTGTACCAAACCTTGCCCTTCCAATTGCGAATACGCATATAAATAGGGCAGTGTTGACGGTTCTACAGGAGGGAAAAGTCCAGCAGTGATATTCGAGGATGCTGATATCGACAACGCAATCACCTGGTAAGAGGAGGACAGCCTTTCTCAACCAAAAAAATAGAGAGTGAATGTGCAAAACTGACGAGATACAGGACTGTGAATGGTATCTTGGCCCGAACCGGCCAAGTGTGCGTTGCCGCATCCCGAGTATATGTGCAAAGATCGATATCAGAGAAATTCATTTCCCGATACATTGAACGAATGAAGGAGGCAGCCATGGCTATGGGAGACCCACAGGATCCGGACACAAAATATGGTCCTCTAGCCGATTCTTCAGCATTTGAGAAAGTCCGTGGAATGATTTTAAGAGGAAAAGAGGAAGCAGAGCTTGTCGTGGGAGGCAATCAAATTGGTACTGAGGGATGCTTCGTGGAGCCAACCGTGTTTCTTAATCCAAAGCCTGATGCAGAGATTTACAGGAGTGAAGTATTTGGTCCTGTCGTCGTCGTCAAGACTTTCGATACTGAGGAAGAGGTAGTTGAGGCAGCCAACGATACAGAATATGGGTTGATGGCAGGTGTTTTTACGCGAGACATTAATCGCGCCCTGAGAGTCTCAGCACGGATCGACTCTGGAGTTGTGGGAGTTAACTGCGTGAGCATGGTGCGTATTGGCTCTGCATCAAGGATACACACACGATTTGTACCTAAATACTGACTGGGTGTATAGATGCATATTCAAGCTCCATTCGGGGGGAAGAAGGCATCAGGAATTGGTAGGGAGTTTGGCGAATATGTGAGTTACTACAACACAATCGCTTTGGCAAATCACGCATGTTGACTCCTTGGTCTAGGCACTACGAGCTTTCACAGAACCAAAGACTATTCTAATCAAGTAAATTTTCAATCATCATCCACCCCTCCCAAAGTAGCTGGAATGGTGTAGCTAACAATGAAGCAAGCATGAATTCCTCATAAGCCTCCGCGTGTGACGGAGTAACGGCAATGAGTGCCCAAACTATCTCTCCAAATCTAACTATAAATTAAGATTTAATAGAATTATTGTTTTACGTAATATTATCCGTCGGAGTTACACTTCCAAAAGCGGTTCCATTTCATCTAAAGAGAGGGAGAAACTTGTTTAAATTAGGCTGATCTGGGGTCTTCTTAGAACACAGCTAAATGCCGCCAGGTGAGCATCGGCAAATCACAATGTGCCCAATTAAGATTGCCCAGGTTGGCAATGCGAGTAAGAGACTAAGAAAGTAAGTAAGTGCTGAACTTTTTTCCAGAGATGGTAGTTCTCAGGCACGTTCATACATGTGCTTCTTAGCTTTGTCTATGTAATTCAAATAACACGCGGCGGACTAGCAGTGTAACATAGTTCAGGGAAGGTTTGGCAGACACAAACTACAAAATCGGGTTTCCAGCGACCAACCCAACTGGGCTCCATTCCGCTACTCTGGATGAGACGACCAAAAAGATGTGGAGGTGGAGGCGGAGGGCGAATGTGGAGGGGGGCAAACCGGCGAACACACCCACCCCGAAGAAGCCGAAAGAATGCGGGGAATCTTTCCAACGCCAAGTGGCATGCTATACTAACTAATACGACGTTTAGCACCTTTCGTAGAACGAGGTACTGCAACTAAGGAATGCGGGGAGGCGGAATTATATTAGAAGACACGGCCCAATGCCGTGGTAAGACGCCGTGATGATATCGCCTCAAGCATCATGGAGAAACCGGAGGACAAGAGAAGCCGGTTGCGTGGGAAAGACAGAACACGAATAGCATGTCGCCGGTGCAATTCGAAAAAGGTCAAGTGTGACGCGGCTCCGGGAGTTTCGTGTTCTGGCTGCCAGACTGCCCAGGCAGAGTGTATCCCCATTGATTCGAAGCGCGGACGGTGGGTTGTCATGATGATGATATCCCTTCAAGGGTTTCTCAGACGCAGCAAAAAAACAAAACAAAACAAAACGCTGACGAGGGTCGCAGATACGTCCGTCGAAAGAATAGATCACCAGCTGGAAGACAACCACGAAACAAGGCCCCGGCTTCCGTGTCACCTGCCAGGGGTCAGTCACCGGTATCTCGCAGACGGATCAGCAAGAATCACGCCGCCCCTGTTGCCGAATGCACGTCGACTGTGGAACCTGTAGACGGTTACCTGTTGCGCGGCTTATCGCGATCCTTTGAACGCCGAGCTCCCACCGACTCAAGTGCATTATTCTATCTGCACATTGCGGACCAGAGCGTCCGTCCAACACAACAGCCCATAAGCGATGCCATAAGTACTTTCTACGCCGGGGATTCGTTCAGCCTGACATATGCCATCCACGATGTGCTAGCCCCCTTTTTGAGCGACAGACTCAACTATCAGAAGCGCCTTCACTTCCCTATTGCTGAGGGCTTTGATCCCTCGGACATAGGGCGTGAGAACATTGTGAATGGCCAAGTAACCCTTTTGCGAGAGAGGAATATCCTCCATCTCCTAGATCCGGGTGCATTGGAGAGGATGCTTGATGTGTATTTTCGATGGTTTCATCCGGCTTTTCCTCTGATAAGCTCGCAAGGCTTCCTCCAAAACTGCCTTCGCAATCGAATGTCATTACTCGTCCTGAACGCGTTGCTGCTGGTTGCTGCCACAATCTGTGATCCGGCCGATGTAGCCTTTACTGGGTGCGAGAGCAGACAGCATGCTCGTAGAGTCTTTTACACACAGGCGAAGGCTCTGTACGATGCCGATCTAGATCCAGACAAAGTGAATAACGTTTCGGCCGTATTCTTAATGAGCTTCTGGTGGGGAGGGTCAAATGACGAGAAAGATTCGTGGCATTGGTTGGGCATCGCTGTGAGCTTGGCTCAGAGCCTAGGGATGCATCGATCGTGAGTACCTGACGTTCATTCTAGCGATGCTGGGGCGCTCGAGAATAGCTCACATCTTTTTGCGTCGAACAGAACCGCCAAATCTCACATGAGTGACGAAAAGTCGAAACTTTGGAGACGCATCTGGTGGTGTATTCGCGTCCGAGATACTCTTACAAGCGGCTCTATCGGCCGACCACAGCACACTGCCCATCGAGATTGCGATGTGGAGATGCTTGAACCCAATGATATAGCTGACGAGAATCTTCAGGGGGGCGAAGAAGCAATGTATGCCTGTCAAATGGCACGTCTTTCGATAATCTGTGAGTAATCCTCTCGAGCCCAGTTCATCCCTGTTCATCCCTGCACCGGGTCTTACAACTGCGGATTTCAGTCAGCAGAATTATTACATCGCGATACGCCGCTATCCAGTTAACAAGCGAAAGTCAGAAAGCTCAACTCGGTCACGACTTGGAAAACTTTCGACTACAAATTCCAAAGGCATTACAATACAGGGGGGTCCATGCTGAGACCGGGAAAGGATTGTGGTCTGCGATGCTCCTCATGGCGTACAAGTATGCCATGTGAATCATCGCTTTCAATGCTGCCAGGCCAGAAAACTAACATCCCCCGATGTAGTTTCGGTGTAATTCTTCTTTGTCGACCTACGAGTACTGGAGATGATGCCGTTTCGAACTTCTGGGGAGATAGGCCAAAAGCTATAACTGCCGCCAATGAGATCACGAGAGTCATGGAGGATATTCTTTCCACCTCACTCGTACGACTTTGCCAAATTCATACGTTCGTGCTTTTTTCTCAACTCTTCCGATTCGTAAATTCACAGAACGCTAACCGCACAGTAGAATCCCTGCCCTCTTTAACTCGTTATCGATGCATGTCTTCTCGCTTTGCACTTCTGGAATCATTGGAAGAGAACTCGCCGAGAATCGGGCAAGGACGTGCATGCTTGGCTTGACTTGCCTTCAAGACTCGTGGCCCGTTAGCGGCTGGATCCTGAAGTTATTCGTCGACATTATCGAACGACTTCGCAAAACGCTTACGAATCGAAACAGGTCTGGAGAGCTGAGCATCGTGACGGCTAGTCCTGCGCTCGACCCTTTACAGCAACCAAAGAACCGCCGTCGCATATACGGTCATCAGCCGAGGGCTATGGAAGATGTAAGCGGAGAGACAAATTCCCGAGAACTTGATATCACAGCCACCATGGACTCAGCTGTCAAGCCATCTTTAGAAGCAGTGGGCGACGTCCCTCTACTGCCAAACGATTCCTCTTCATTCAGTGCCACCGGCACCGCGCTGTTTCCAAATCTGTTCGTTTTAGATGACCTGTTCTCTGATTTGAATGCGGGTCAAGTAAATTTTTTTGACTTGCTGGAAGTCCCAAACTATGATAACCTTGACGGCGGCTTGTCTTACTAGTGTTGATGTTTCTTGCCTTTCTATTATGTCACACGGCAAGGAAATGGGCGCAATCATAGAGTACCTGTATGTCATGATACAAAAGGCATTAACGATGGATATAAGATAAGTAGAGGCTCGCAGCCGCGGTAGTCATGTGGGGGAAATAAGGAAATTGAATATATCTATTGTGTCAGAAAAGGGTGGACCAGAGAAGAGTGGAATGCGCTCAAGGTTGGGAACATCAATATAGCCACTATACAGCAGCTGTGGAGCAGAATAAGACTTTATTCTTCTTTACCTTCTTGAGATTCAGAAAGGAAGATGTGTGTACAGCTTGACTGACCCTTGATCAATCTTGAATTTCCTGGTCTTGACCCTGTTCTACATTGGTCTATCTATAGAATACGCCTTGAAACCACTACAAAATGTGCTGCACAGCAAGTTTTGGAATAATTAACAGACGTGCTCTTATTGATTGGGTATTTCAAAAAAAAAAAAAAAAGGGGGAGAGACGCGATAGTATATATGTGTTGATGTCTTTCTAGCAGTTGAGATGGTAGGAGCATCATAGCCTAGGCAAAGAACCTCCGTCACCCACATCATCTTATGCAACCCAAACGCCTGAATTAGAATAAGTCCGAGTTTCTAGGACACAAAACTCCACCAAGGAGGCATCCTCGCTGTTCGAACTAGCATTGCCCGTGGGCACAAGTAAGACTACAGGCCATTTTAGATATCAGCTTACTCAACTCACCCATCTCCTGTAATGACGGGAAAAAAAAATCACGAGAGCTTTGAGAGCACCAATCAGCAGCATTTCCATGTGAGCACTGTTCGCTAGCTCTGCTCCAAGCACTTGTCAGCTATTGCTGGAGACATGGCTGGATGAGAGGCTTGGCCTTATCCTGAAGACAGCTGTCCCCACGAGTGGCTTCTGTGCCAGACTGGAGAGCTGTGGAACTTGGAACAACCAAGTGTTATTTGTGTGGAGCTCAACAGGTGGTTTTTTTACCTTCAACGAGTGCTCCGTACATGTAGCTGGGGCAATTGGATCTCCACCATGTGTAATTGCCTTGTTCTACCCATCATAAATGTAGACCATGATCGATGCAGCCGGTAGCATATATAGAAGTCCATACCGAGTACATGGTGATTTGATAATATGTCACGATACTAGAAGCTTTGACGCCGCTAGGAACCTTGTTACCATCAAAGAACGAGATTGCGTATGTAAATAGGGCTTGTCTCCCTATTATTCTTGAAAGCGAGGCATTCCTCCTAACAGCGTCAAAGTTGAGAAGATTAAGAGCCATGAAACCCAAGTTGGAATATTCACAGCTACTACTATCTATTATACGGGGAGCCAACCTAGGCTTACTGCCGACCTCGTCCTTGTCCAATCCCTGTCGAACACCCTCCTCTCATAGAGGGCATCCTGTGGCTGCCCCGGAACAGACAGACGGCAGGTCGTCAAAAAGCCGAGGTGGTGAATTTCTCGAACGCACGCCACGTTTTTTTTTTTTCGGAGTGGCCAGGCCGATAATCAATAGGTCACATGGGGCTTAGGAAATAACAGCAGTCCCCTCAGCTATGATCACGAAAATCCAAAGCTGAACATTTGGTATCTCAATCTTCCCCACACTAAGAAACTACGATTCACCTATAGTATGCGGGGTAGAGGAGCAGTGATAATCCGGGGTAAAAAAAGGGGGGAGGCGGGGGAGAACAGAAAACAAGGCATAATCATTTGTGAAAGGGGGGAATTGCAAAACTCAAGATGCCGAGACTCGGCTTCTTAGCGAATGACGGAACTCCATCTAGTATAGTCCAGAAAGAGGGAACTCTGGGGTGGCTTTGCCTAGTATGTAATATAGTGGATTTTGCATCAGCAGTTCCCAATTGGGGGCCTCTTTTGCAAGAACTATTTGTTCTCCTTATTCTCCGCAATCGCCGGCCCTCAAAAAACAAACGATCTTGGGGTTGTTCATCTCAAAACACACCAGTTGGGTTTCCAAAAAAAAAAGGGTCAAATAATGATTTCACCTGCATTGTATAGGATTTTGGTAAAGCCACAGCCTCATAACATCATCATAAGTCTCTTGTCACGTCGAAAGATTTCACTCTCTCAAAATATACAGAAACTTGAAAGCTGGCTGACTTTCCAATTCGTCAGATCGTGGTCTTTGTGGCCCTCGGCAGCGTAACATATGGTTACTGCTCCAGCATCATCGCCACCACTCTCGGACAGCCATCTTTCATTGCCTACTTTGAGCTCGATACTCGATCTAATGCCACACAGCTTGAGGGTGCCATCAATGGACTCTTCCAGGCAGGCGGCCTCTTTGGGTGCTTGTCCTGCATCAAGTCCGCCGATTGGCTTGGTCGAAAGCGCGCCATTCTCTTTACCTCTATCACTGCCATCATCGGAGGTGCTCTGCAAGCTGGGAGCGTCAACATCGCCATGTATCTCGTGTTTCGTTTCGTGACGGGTCTTGGAATAGGTATGAATAAGCCAAGATACGTTGGATTTTATATCTTTATTTTTTTTCAATATTCTGTTATTTTCATTCATTTATGTATTTTTTCTTTTTTTTTTTGTTTCTTTCAGATGATTGATCGTGCTAGGCTCCATGGTTGTTCTCATCCCCCTTTACCAATCCGAAATTGCACCACCCCGGATTCGCGGTCTTCTTGTGGGAATTCACGGAGTCATGATCTGCATCGGGTACGCCCTCGCCAGCTGGGTCGGCTTTGGATTCTACTTTGTGAACGCATCTGGTGCACAATGGCGCCTTCCCCTGGCCATTCAATGCTTCCCACCTTTATTTCTCGCCATTGGCATCTCGTTTCTCCCGGAATCACCCCGATGGCTTCTAGACCAGGACCGCCCGGATGAAGCTCTCATGGCGTTTGAGGCAGTTCGAGCAGAGTCTGACGATTCGAAACTGCAAGACAGGACAGCAATACTCGAAGAGTTTAGAATGCTGAGAAGCCTTATCCAGCACGAGAAAATGGCAAAGCATCGATTCATTGACCTGTTTACCTCACCGGGAATGCGCAAGAGATGCCTGATTGGCTTTGTCATCTTGTTTGGCTGTCAGGGAACCGCCACACTGGTCATTAATAGTAATGTTTCCTTTTTTTTTCTTTCACGGCCATGGGCATAATTTGGGGAAGGCTCTAACTGTTTTGCCATGTAGATTATGGCCCAACGCTATACAAGGCCCTCGGCTTCTCAACCGTTAACCAGCTTCTAATTCAAAGCGGCTGGATCACGGTGTGCCCCTTTGGAAATTTGATCAACTCGCTCGTTGTAGACCGCGTTGGCCGTACGCGTCTGCTTGTTGTCGGCTTCATCGGCGTCATCACAGCCCTCGTAGGCGAATGCATCACCGTTAGCATCTTCCAACGCACGGGGTCGCGAGGAGTAGCTGGCGGTGCCGTCTTCTTTCTTTTCTGGCACATTGCGTGCTTTTCATCAACATCCGATGCCACATCATACATCTATGCGTCCGAGATCTTCCCGACTCCGTTGCGTGCAAAGGGTCTTGCAGTGTCCGTCTCGGGGCTTTTTATTGCAACCATCATATTCCTGCAGTGCGCACCGACAGCTTTTGCGGTCATTGGGTGGAAATACTACTTGGTTTTCATTGCCTGCACGACCGTGGTTACTATTTTCATATGGTTTTATTGTCCCGAGGTAAGATACAGTTCATCGCTCTCTTCTTTCGTCCTCATCCCGGGATCAAAGGTGCATTGACACTAAATGTTTTTTTTTTCTTCTCTCTCTCTCTCTTGGTTTAGACGAGACAACTATCTCTTGAACAAATCGGTGAGCTCTTTGGAGACACGGTCGAAGAGGCAAATATAGACGAAAAGCTCGATTATGCCAAGAGCAACGTCATTGAAGATGTTGCTGCTTTCACAACTCAGGCTGCTGCCAAGGTTTAGTACCGACAAAAAGGACAAGTAAACTTTGATTTGCTACATGGATCATGATTCTATTTTATCTTTTATCTTTTATTTTTTTTTTTCAATTTTTTTTATAAAAGTTCTCTCATATTTAATTCTAAATCTGGAGTAATGATGCAATTGCTTCTTTCCATGGTCGTACTGTTAGTTGCCGTAGCTATCCTTACCATAATCATCAACCATAATCATCAACCATAATCATCAACCATCATCATCAACCATCATCATCAACCATAATCATTATCTCACAACCATGCTCTCGATAGCTCGATGAATTGCAAAATCCCAAGGAGGAAATCATAGCGTCTTCACATCACAAACTATTATTGGTCGAGGCATCAGCGGCTTTGAGAATCCGTTTGAGAAAGGAAAATGTATTATGTGGAATTTTCCTTTTTGGTTCAGCTATGTTATTTTCTATATACCTACATGCAGCATCTACCTATAGTATACGATCCCGCCCTGCGCTTCATGATGTGCAAGTGGTTCAAGTTTTGGCTCCCCCGCCAACACTCATCTTTGGTTTGAGAGGATATCTTTTCACACATGATGATCGATACGACCCCTGACCTTGCCGCAATGGCCGCCCAAGAGCTCCGTACCATCTTGCCACCTCAGCCCAACTGCTTTCTTCACCTCTACTATTACTAATTAACCCAATGTTGCAATCCGCCTTCAATCCTCTTTTCGGCTTGCCTTCGGCATGCCTTCGGCCAAGTCGCCTGCCCAAATCGGCCCCCCCCCCCCCCCCCGGGCAAGCCCACATTCATGATGTTGCGGTCAAGACCAAGCGGCAGACTATTAGATGCACCCAACCGCATGCTGTACCCCCCCCGCATCGCAATGCGCATACGCCTGCAAGTTGCGAGCCGTCCCTGCGAGGTACTACTAGTAGTATATGGAAACATGTGTCGACGCCCAATCCCAAGTAGCGAAGCCCCCTTTTCTGATGTGCTCACGTATATAATTTTGGGCTGCTAACCTTTATTGATTGCGGTTGTGTGTGCCTTTCCCAAGAATTTCAATGCAATGTCTAAGCCGAGCATCAGCAACGCCTGCCGGCGACAAATAGAACCGCCTGATCGTTACAAACCCGAGCCTGCGTAGCCAATCTTTGTGCGAGTAGCTGGCTCTCTATACGACGTCGGCAATCCAGGCTAGTAACATAGCCAGCAGCGCCTTAGCACCGCCTTTCGTTGCAATAGGACACATGTATGATGCAGGCAGCAACCGGGGAGTCCAGCCGATTACCGAAATCATGCAAAGGAACACCTAACATTCCTTCTCAACCGCCATCATAAGTTACAAAAAAAGCGCCTGGTCGAATTACAAAAGCACACATATGCAAATACGTAGTACTAGTGCCATCCCTTTTCAGTGTACTCCGTACTGAGTAATATCATGCAGTTGCCTTTCCCGACAGTCTCCGATTGTTACCCAAACCAGACCGCCTCGTGATCGAATCGGTGTTAGCGAATGGACATTGGTGTGCTGCATAGGGATCTCGAGGATATCCGATGACCCACATATGCATGCATAAAAATGTTTGGGTTCCGGTGTGTGAGATTGATTGGATAAGGGCCTCTGCCAATATGTATGTAACAGCAGCGATGTGCCATGGGTTGGTAAAAGTGGCTGTGTTAGATGTGCTCACGGGGTTGCCTTTCATTTGGTATTTGACATAAATAAGGAATAAAATATACTACGGAGTAGTTGCTTCAAGTATTGCCTTCATAAAGGTCAAAAAAAAAAAAACTGCGGTTGCTGGGAACTGATTATTATCAGATACTACCTAAACAAGTAGCCAGACGAGAACCAGCGGGATGAGCCACGGCATGATTTGGTGAAAAGAAGTAAAGGGAAAAATTCACTATATTGAATAAAGTTTCTTTTTATTGTTTTTTTTTTCTTTCCCCAGAGATGCCACTGAGTAATGGCTACCATCTTTTGAACATTTTCTAACGAGAACATGCAGTCCAACTCATTGTGTGGCATATATTCGCCTAGCTCTTTACAATGATGTATTTCATGTTTATATCATGTTGGTCTTTTTATTTTTTATGAGAGTGTTTTTCTGTTATTAACAAGCTATGTATATATATGTATATATATATATATATATATATATATAAATAAAAAAAAACATCGTAACCTAGGAGATATTCAACTACACAATGGCTACATGATGCATAATATACAAGTCAATTGTTTGATATGATATTCAAATTCATTAGCGGAATGGTAGACTCATTACTCCCTTGTATGTATATATATATACTATATTAATGT
Source organism: Trichoderma cornu-damae (assembly GCA_020631695.1). Taxonomy (NCBI): domain Eukaryota; kingdom Fungi; phylum Ascomycota; class Sordariomycetes; order Hypocreales; family Hypocreaceae; genus Trichoderma; species Trichoderma cornu-damae. The sequence continues at coordinate 3,736,672 of CM036091.1, forward strand.
GAATAGCCATAATTGAGCGTGTCTTGTAATCATTATTTACATTATTTAATGCTACATTGATACAATTTCGTCATGCACAAGCTCGACATTTTCATATCAAAATTGAAAAGCATATACTACTTGATCGAAACAAGATTGAAAGCATATTTGTTCCCAACCCGAAAAATCTACAATTGGCCAAGCCGCTCACTCCCAAGTTGGGCGCAGTGGGCACCAAGCATGCCTCATGCATGCCTCACCGAGAGGATCTCGGGTGTGCTGGCACGAAATCCAGCCCTTGCGCCCTTTTCTCCCCCCCCCCTTTTTTTTTCAGCCTTGTGCCAGCGTCGTAGATTCTAGGGCGGGCCAAGTAAGGCCGTTTGCCTTTCGGTTGCCTTGCTTTATTTATAGATGGATTATACAGGCAGACACCGACATGCTAACCGATTGGAGGATGTGCCGTATTTCATTAGGCTTCAGCCATCTCTGTGCGTCAGGCTGACCGATTCCGCGACGAGATCTACACAAATGTCATGGTCGTCATCGCCGATTTTGATATGGAAGACAACATGACTCGGAACCCAAGATGAGGAAAAGAAATGCGGCGAGAGGCTGCCATGTCTCAGCCTAATGATGATGATGATGATGATGATGATTATTATTATTATTATTATTATTATTATTATTATTATTATTATTTACTGCTGCAAGTATGGAATTTCAGGTAATACGTGGTAAGCTACGGCAGCCCATTCATTACAACATATGCTTGGGTGAGGGCATAGTATTTGTAGCTGACAACATAATAATAAAATCATCATCGTAATACTACATGAGGACCAAGGGGGCCATATCTCAAAAGGGGTGTAGCGTGCGGTCATAAGTTTCAATGCGATGATTTCCCTGCATACGTCTTAGTACATCTTAGCAGTGCATTCCTAGTAAGATGGAGCAAAGGGAGATTCTTAATCCTTCAGCCATCTGCCCTTTATTATGACTTGTCATGGGGCCAACCACACCCGCGTTGGCTATCAAACGTGGTCGCTGATTCGCCCAGCCACAAAAACGCGATGACTCGCATGCAATGGTGGTCTTCTGACTTTTGTTGGAATCCTCATACATTGGCCCCCCCTTACACAGCCATCATGTTCCCCGTCTGTCTTGGGTCCTCGAGGTCTTTGGGCCCTCCCTGCTGCTCAGCCACGGCGCATTACGACTGCTCTACGGAATATCCATGTGAGATGGATGTACATTAGATTTCTCCAAAAATAAAAAATAAAATAAAAAATAAAATAAAAAGAGAGAGAGAGAGAGAGAGAGAGAGAGAGGAGAGCCCCCAAAGCAGGCAAGGCACGATGCGCCAAAGCGGCGGGATGGACACCGTGCGCGCAACTCTAGCCCGTTGCCCATGAAAAGGGCTTGTGTGAGCAAACGAGAGTCATACTAATGCAGTAAACCTGGGTTATACTCTAGTTGTCGTCATAGTACTTACTACTAGTACCTATGCATGCTACCGCAAGGGCCTTGAAAGCGGGAATGGGATTTGGTTGGGAGCTCCTTTTGTTTGGACGCCTTGCATTTCGAAGCTGCTGCCTCGCCTTATTTAGCGGGAAAGCCGCCGGCTGAGGCGTAGGAATGTTCTAGATCTTTGATGGCGTTGTGCAGGGGTGAACGTCAAATGCATACCTAGTAGGCAACATGCATACTGTAGTGGCTCTTCTAATACCCTCTTTGCTGAACTCGCGTGAGTTGCCTAATATAATAAATAAAATTCGCCAAGTTGGTTGAGAAACCTTGTCCCACAGCCTCGGCTCGCCGCCGCCTCTATGGCATCTTTTTGTGGCAGAGGCAAATTTTTTTTGTTGCCACATTGGCTGCCTGCCCCGTACACCGAAGGGAGAAAAAGTTGTTGGTTGTTGTTGTTGTTGTTGTTGTTGTTGTTGTTGTTGTTGTTGTTGTTGTTGTTGGGGGGCCCTTGATCCAATCTGGTCAATGTAAACAAAACACACGCCGAGTAGAAGCATTTATTACTAGTAGTACCTACCAGTAGTATAACTTCCTGCAGGTCACACGCCGCGACTATGAAACTCATATTAATCACGGCCGCCTGGATACCTCCGACTCGTGTATAGATTACAGCAAGCATTGGGATAAGCCGCCGTAATTAGAACAAGAGCTTCCCTCTCGTTGGCTATGTAGCCATTTGCCTGGCCGGACATCCCTCGGCTGCCGCCTTACATGGGGGGGAGGGAAAAAAGGCAGCCGCACTAGTTAGAATTAGGACTGGCGAGGCGGGAAGGATAGTAGTAGTAGTACCTGGAAGTACTCAACTCCGTAATGGCGTCCGAGCCAACCATAGGTAGGTACCAATGTACTACTATGTACCTACTAGGTAGTATGCAGGCATGCACTAAGGTAATGCATGTCATGGCTCGTACTTCACACTCGGCTGAGCCTTGACCACAAGCTGATACCCAAGTGGATATGATTTACTCCCAGCCAATAAGGCGTCATATTTGATCCCTCACAGCGCCTATTCAAAAAATAAATAAATAAATAAATAAATAAATAAATAAATGAAAAAAAAAAAAAAAGCCCGATTGTTGTGCACGAATCGGCCATTCGTTCTATGTCACGTCATGAATCACTCATTCGAATCTAGTAAAATCCCTCAACGCCATGTGGTTCCTTCAGAGCTCAAAAGAAACAAAACAAAGAAGAAAAAACTCTTTTTTTTAAAAAATGAAATGAAAATAACATGAAATAAATAAAAATTGGGGTTTGCCTGAAAGTTTATTCAAAAGAGCTCGCAGCCGTTCCACAATGCTCGTTCGTTTATCCCCGTATTAATTAATTACTACCTAGTATACAGGCGAGGGGGTAGAAGAATGTACCTAGTACTACCTACAGGTACCTACTATACCTTACCTACCTCTCACCTTGGGGTTTCAACGTGAACAAATACCACTGCTAAGATGCAGGTACCGAGTGCCTACTAGAATACGAGTAGTAAGAGGTAGTAAGTAGTACCTCTATCTTTAAATAGTAAGGTAGTAGCAATAATGTGGTGAAACGTTTAAACCGCATAGGTAGGTGCCTTACCGCATGCTTACCAATTCGGGGGTCAGCTTGTCAACATACAGTATGTACGAGTAATCCTCTGACCACGTGCAATCAATGCACTCGTTGCTGGCCAAGGCAACTGGTATGTGCTTGGCACCACTTGTCCTACCTCTAGGTATTTCCCGGTTGGTTCGAGCACGCTGCTATCACTGGGCTGTTAAATTCATCCCAGGCACGAATCAATTCATGCAGCAAAGGCTAGCGAGCCGCACCAATCCCGAGATGCTAACCCCCCGGCCAGCTTAAGCCACCATTGTGCTTATCATGAGTACACGACATGTTGTATATGGTATGACTGTATGACATATATATATATATATACATATATAGAACGTTTCAAAATAAAAATACAAGTAACAAAGGGAAAGATGATGACCGAAAAAAAAAAGAAAAGAAAAAAAGAGGAGGGATTTCCCACCCTGAGCCCCAGGAACCCCTGTCTCCAACCAAAATCAAAGAAAGAGAGAGAGAGAGAGAGAGAGAGAAAGAGAAAGAAATAGAGAGAAAGAGAGAAAGAGAAAGAGAGAAAGAGAGAGAGAGAGAGAGAGAAAGAGAGAGAGAGAGAGAGAGAAAGAGAGAGAGAGAGAGAAAAAAAAGTCTCCCTCGGGGACGGCCGTCGACAAAGGCCAATCAATGCAGGACACGCAATACATAAAGGTGGAATGCGGATTTCAATTGGTTTAATCATCTAGACTGCGCGAGTCGGCTCCGAGATCCGCCATCTCCCTGGCACCCGCTGCAGGTGCTCTGGCCGCAAAGCCAACGTCGTACTCATCTGCCACGGCGAATTTGGCGCTCTCCCCATCCCATATCAACCACTTGTTCAGGACAGAGATCCGCCGCCCGATCCACAGTATTCTCTCCTTTCTAGCGTCGACCATGGAGGCCTGCTCAAAGTATTTTTCGTCTTCCTCGACAGCTTCGCCGGAAAACCACTGCGGAGGAAAGTATTCCTCGGTGTAAATCAAGCCACGCATGGCGTAGTCTTCTGGGAGGGGCCGATGGTGATGATGTTCTTCCGCCCCGGGGAACATTTCGCCGTCCATGCGAGGCGAAAACTTGCACGACTGCTTCAGGTAATTCAGCATTGTTGCTATTAGTTTCCAGGGGTATTTGTGCTCAATGTATGTCATGGCAGATGGGAATTTAGACAAATGGTGAACAAAGGCCATTTGCGTGTGGAGAAAGGGCAATATATTCATGTCCCCCCACCGTCGAATGACGATCTCGAGAGTCTGCACAGCAAACGACAGCGATTGGAGGAAGGCGTCTGTGGGCGTGGTTTCCGGAAAGACGAATCCACCAGCAGCATCCAGATCATCAGACCGCTTAGGGGCGATGGCCTTCTTCAGGACGTTGGAATCGTTGCCGAACCCAAGGAGAGAGCAAGTGATTGATATGCCCATGTAGTATCTGGGAACAAGGGAGCAACGGAGAAGAAGTCCGGTTAGCAACGGTCGGTTCACGTTTTGGCCAAAATGGGGCTGTAGGTGGGGGTGGGGGTGTTTCTTACCCAGCTTCTAGCCAGCTCTTTGTTGTTCTGGCAATGTGTCCATCCAAAAGGCTCAGGAACTGCTTGGTAGAAGGTTCCAGCAAGTCCTTTTCCTTGCCGGAGAAGAAAATGGCGAGTACACGCACAAAGGCAAGATCAATCGGCTCCAGCCGGGGGGGGGCCATGCTCAAGACCGGGTCGAACAGCGTCATGACGCTCTCCCTGGCGCTCAGGAACGGAACGGGGACGCACAGCGACTTTGTGTAGTAGTACGTCTGCTGCAGCGCGTTGGGGCGCGCGAGAATGGCCAGGTGGTGGTAGAGCCGGCCCGTCGTCGGCAGCTTATCCGAGGCCTTTGAGTACCAGTAACGGGAGACGGCCGTCCAGGTCTCTCGGTCCCTGATGTCGTCGTCCTCGATGGCCATGCGGTATCGGCCCAGATCTCCGAGACATTCGATCCAGGTATCTTCGAACGCGGGCACGGTCTCGTAGAGGAGGGCCATCATGCTATACGCAATGTAGATGAAGGTGAGCATGTGCTCCAGGGAGAGCGGCAGCCGGTGCCTCAGGAGCTCGAGGAACGAATGGATCCCATGCCGCCACATCCTCGCAGGCATGGCATACTTTGAAGCCAGCCGCCGGAGCGCCGGGCTGGCCGACGGATGCTGGCTGGCAAGGAAGAAGTCGTGATGCTCGTGGAGAAGCGTGCGGTGCAGGGCAATGAGCGCCTGCCACTGCTCGTTGTTGAGCTGCATCGGGCAGTCCTTGTTGGCCGACTGCGCGTTGTCAACCTCGATGCATTTGCTCTCCACCATGACGAGCCCGGCGTAGATGCCCTTGACCTCGGCGACGAGCTGCTCTTGCGATATCGGGCGGGTTTCGGGCTCACGAATCAGCAGCAACACAGACGCGTCTTCGGCATGCGGTTCGTCTTCCGCTCCCGGGCCTGGGTCCAGGTCTGGACCTGGGTCCGCGTCTAGGCCGGCTTCCCCCGCTTCGTGCCGGGCCGCCCTGGCGCGCGGCAGTTGCTGTCTCGGCCGCTGGCCCGACGGCTGCGCCCTCTGCTGCAAAGGTCTGGTGAGGCCGCCGCTGCCTGGGCTCCAGAGCTGCCGCGTGCTTAAGCCCTTCGCGCCACGGTCGAAATCCTTTGTGCTGTCGGCTTGCTGCCTGCCACGTCCGCGCCTGGGCGTTGATGGCGGGGGCGAGTTGCCGGGAGAGCAAACCTTCTTGCCGCCTCTCTCGTTGTCAGAATCGTCCCCGCCGTTGGGGTCTGCGCCTTGAAGGTTCTGCGCATCGTCCTTAAGATCCAAAGCTGCCGCTCCCCCGGATCTTTTTCTCGATCTCCTGGTTTGATCAATGTCGGTGGCAGATGAAGGCTGGGGTCTTTTTTTTTTTTTTTTCCCCGAGGGAGGGAGGCTAGGTCAGCAAGACGTTTGAGGCAGCCAAAGGCCGTGACCGGAAAGGGGAGACTCACTGAGGCCTGGAAGAAGAGGTGAGCCTCATCTGTTCAAACGCCTCCTGAATGTCCTTTTCTTGCGTCGGGTGATTCTCGGCGCTGCTCTCGACATGCTGTTTGAACCCTGCAATCGTCGCCGGCTTGACGGCCTTTGAGCATATCGGACAGACGAAGTGCCGGGAGGAGTTGCGCAAGTAAGTGACCCAGTTTTTGGAAATGTCGGCCTGTTGAGACATTGCTGCCTGCAGCGACGGATCGCGCGGCCGAGGTCGGGGCTGGGCTCAGGCTGATTGATCGAGCCAGACGTGTGGCTGGCGAGAAGCAGCAGCAGCAGCAGCAGCGGAGACACGGGTGATGCTACCCAGAAACAGTTAGCACGCAATGGCATTCTCGCGGCGGCGATGCGATCATTCTGCCAGCCCAAGATCTTGTCACGACAGAGCCTCGGGGTGGGAAAAAAAAAAAGTGATGAAAAAAAAGGGCAAAAAAAAAAAACATTAGGGCCGCTCAGTCAGAGGTCCGCATCCCTAGATCGCGTGGCCGCAGCTCCGATTTAGTTCGCGAACTAAATCCCCGCAACTGGGCCTGGGCCAATCAATCACCAGAATGGACTTGCGGCTCAAAACCTACCGCTTTGCCAAAAAAAAAAAAGATGGGGTGGCGTCTTGTGGGAGTACGTAGGTGGCTTAATACAGAGGAAGGGATCAGGCATTACGCTGACATTGAATCAGCTGTATGTGGCGGTGATTGGCTCATTCTTTCTTGCATTTCTCTCTCTCTCTTTTTTTTTTCTTTTTTTGTCGAGCCCATGTGTGGGCCTTGCCCTTGTCAGCTTAATGATGGTGAGCATCGGAAAACGATCGACTCTTATAGGAAGCCTCTGTCTATTTCCTACACATCCGAGCTTAAACTAGCTTCGTCTGGTTCGCGGATCATCGCAGAGCCTCTAGATTCAAGAAGCACTATATAGGTACTTAGCAGCCGTCTTCCCGCACAAACCATCTCGAGAACCATCTCCCAAGTCACTGTTCCATGTTGTCCATCTTGGTGCGATTCATATGATTATATCAAGTTTTTGAGCTTCAAGCGTCTGATTGTTCTCTCCGGATTAGAGTCCCCCGTCTCTTACTTATCCCTCTCCCTCTGTTCTTTCTCCGGCGGCCTATATTGCTCAAAATTCTAGCCGCCGTCCCTCTAGAGGCTTAACGAGGCATCGAAGTTGGGCCGCTATTGGGGTCAATGGCTTCCGGGTTGGTATTTATTTAGCCTGTTGTATCACCCGCGCTCCGTAGCCATATCCTTCTCAACAGCTGATGTGGCACCAAATGCGTTGGGTGTGAACGCCAGAGTTTCTTTTATTAATGCCCCATCAATTGCTATATGCTACGCGCACGGGTTACCCAATCAAGAATGCATTCTATAAAGTAAGGCTCTTGTGCTCGGTGGCATTCACTCCAAAGTGTAGTGAAGGCCTTTTATAAAAGTACACAAGACATTCGCCTTGATACCAGGCAGTTTGTTGCCTTGCTCCCTGCCCCCCTTCTTTCCGTAATACTATTGCCAACGTTCCCCAAGGCAAACGTGGTTACCCTATGAGACACATGTTGTGACAATTCCCAATCCTTGATGCCTCCGGAGCTTCCTTTTCTGAGATATCATGGTGTTTATATTTGAACGCACGAGCGCAAAAAAGAGTCAGCAATGCGTCCACAGTAGCAGTTACCTAAAATGGGGCCGCGCAATGATTAGATGTAAATACGCAAGCCTTACATATTGCCTATGCACACTAAACGCAAAGCGGTAATACGGTAAAGCTCCAATCAAACACCCCCCCCCCAGTATGGAGAACCTTGGTAATAGTAGTAGTGATAGGTGCTTACCTGTATTGGGTACTGCGGCACAGAGTGCCTTGGTTAGTATGTAGTACTTTTACTAAGGTGGTATGACAATTAATAATATACACTGCCGAATTTTCGTTGTGATGCTCGAGAGTTGGATTGGCTGTTGTTTTTAGTAGAATGCTATAATAAGTTAACTACATACCCCATTGGTTATCTTGATGAAAACATGGTTTAATTCAAGAGTCCTCCTATTTGCACAGTCGTGTTTTCCTTTGTAAATAATTACGGTCCGTGCCTGTGCTGAAATTAATGCGCCTACACCACTTAATAAAATTATAGTAGTAGACAGCATAGTTAATTAAGCCTTATAACACAACACAAAGGCTTTATTGTTTTTTTTTTTTTACAATCTTGCCGTGCTTTAAGGGTTGATTATTTTCTTACCCCTTTTCGCTAGTAGCTATATCTTCCCTTTAATATTATCGGATTCTTTTAAATTCCTACGGAATGAAATGATTCGGATGCCTTCATACCAAGGCGCGCCACTATCTATCGTAATGTAAAGTTAAAAGGCGGCTTGCAGAGGTCGTCCCAAGGCCGCAGTCGCAGCCGCGGCCAGGCAGCCTCATCACAGTTAACCAAGAGCTCCCAGTCACACACAATTTCACAGGCTTCGAGAACTACAATAAGATGATCGCGAGGATCTCAAAGGAGACTTATCTATAGTAAGGCTAGCAGCAATAGCTACCACCGCATTAAAGACCAAGTCTACATAGGCCAAGTCTAAAGTCATCCCAGCCACATAGATTATGGCAGACATGCTACATGAACTAGCCAGCCTGTAATAATATATGCACATTACATTAAATAGGCCGGAAATGTATGTTGTAACGTAATTGGCGTTAATGAATAATCTATACATTATTGCAACGTAAATTTTATGTAACAATATCCTTTCCTAGCGTATTGCACACTATATGAATATATAGGTATGGCAAATTGCAATTTAAAAGTAACTGTAGACTATAACTGTTTAAATAGAAAAACACGACTGTGGAAATAGGAGGACTCTTAATCAATTCCAAGGATGTCCATTATTCGGTTTTGCAAGCGAATATAGTTGATTGCCTGCCTACCTTATGGAGGTTAATATGGAGGAAGCTGTAGCAGCAGCACAAATATACATACATACACACACACACACACACACACACACACACACACATATATATATATATATATATATATATAGGTATATACACATATGTATGTGTAAAAAAAAAACTATTAGAGAATCGTGGAAATAAACAAAGACCTAAAGAGAAAAAAAAGAAAAAGAGATGGAAGGTAGTATGAAAAATAGAACAAAAATCTCTTATTCATAGGCCAAGCCCTATCCCGCAGCTGGTAAATCGATGACTCGCAAGGATTATGCTCGGTAGAATTGTGGCCCATCGGCAGTGCACCAAGGCGTCTGCATTTTATATTAATTACCTAGGGTATACGTATTATAAATGCAATCATCGGAGGACGGAGTGCATGATCATGACGCCATGCCAAAAGGCCCCGGGTATCGGCAGTGTGGCCAGCCTTGGATCCGCGAGGCTGTGGGATGAAGGCTTGAATGCCTTGCCGGAGCCACTACGCCTTGTCTCTTTGATACGACCTCTTTTGCCAGTTCCCAATATCCTCCCGCCCCTGAGCTCGGGAATATATACTTCACACATGAGAACAGGCTTCGGTGTTTGCACCGGTATGTCATTCAAACGCGCCTCCCATTCATGTCCGGTACCACTCGTACTTTTCGGCTTCCGCCATTCTCTCCTCCACCCGCTTGATGGTCTCCTCGTCATACAATTGCTGCAAGGCTTTGTCTGCCTTGAAGATTTCTTTCTCGTGCCTTGTTGCCTCCTCCTTTGTCATGCATACCAGGTCCCTCAGCCGGATGGTAGAGCACCTCTGCTCGTCCTTGCCTTCCCCGATTACGACCATGCTACATGTTTCCGGCTTCCTCCATCTGATCAGGACCAGCTTCGTAGGGATGCCGCTCAGGATGCTCCGGCCGCGATACAACTCCTCCGACATGAATGCCACATCTCCCAGCGTCAGGGGCATCTTGAGGCCGGTGGTGCCAGGCACGAACAAGCGCGCGAGCTTCTCCTCCGACCCTTGAACGAAGGTGAGAATGCCCTCGTACATGCGCTCGCGCGCCTTGCCCGGCACGTAGGTAACGGGATACCCCGTTACCCTGAGGATGACGTGGTTTGCGGCTGTCAATCCGAAGATGGCGGGCATTGTCCCCAGCACGGGGAGTATCCGGACTCTGAAATTGGGCATGACGCCAAGGTCCCCGACAGATCCCTTCTGAAACTCCTCCTCGGGAAGTGGCAGCAGCTCAGCCTTTCCCTCCCCGGATTGCTCCGTAGAGTAAACCACGGGGATACCGCTTGTAATTCCCAGGAGCTTGAGTCGTCGCCTGGTAGCTCGCGATAGCCCATCGTCCTTGCTTGTCCCGATATCGCCAATGACAATCTTTGTGGGGTCTCCCTTGCATCCGGCTCCCATGCAGCTGATAACGGGCAAGCCCTCGTCGTAGCAGTGCTTCAGCAGAGCAACCTTTGTGTCGATGTTGTCAATGGCGTCAATGACGAAATCCGGCCTGCGGCCGTCTTCCCAGGGGGCCAGCATTGCTTCAGCCACCGCTCCGTCAAACTTGTCTTGTCTGAGATCAAACTTGATCCAGGGTGCTATGGCAAGTAATCGCCTCTGTAGACATTGCACCTTTGGAGTGCCCACATCCGCCAAAGTGGCGACCGCATGCCTATTTAATGAACTCAGAGTGACTTGGTCAAAGTCAACGAGTCTGATTCTCGAGACGCCGGAACGGGCCAGCGTCGCAGTGGCATGCGAACCTACGCCTCCGCAGCCGACAACGATGATGAAGGAATCGCGTAGCTTCTGCAAACCTTGCGGTGTGAGAAAGACTTGGTTGCGCGCAAGCTGCTCCAGTATAAGTTCCTCGTCAAAGTCGCCGGCCTGCGCGCGCTTGGCCAGGGCCATGTTGCGGGCATCTTCGAGATCCAGCCCCGATTCCGATGAAGCGCCAAAACCGTTCAGCTGCAGGCATGTTAACAACGCTTGATTCAAGGTTACAAAAGCCTTCCAAGAGCCTACTTTACCCTTCCAGAGCGACCATTCTCCGTTGATAGCGATGGTATGGAGCTTTTGAGCTGAGAGAGCCTCTCTTCCCGTTCCAATGCTTGATAGCCGAGTATCAATCCCGCAACGGTTGCGCCGGACACCGCAGCAGTTGCGAGCAGCTGCAGACGGGGATTAGAAAACGTCTCTGATAAAAACGAAGACATGCCGGATCACATCATGAACGATCCAGAAACACACAACACCCCATGTGCAATTTCGAGACACTCGTGCCCCTCTAGCGTCGTCAATCGCACCGAAATAATTTTTGTGAGTTTTTTTTTTTTTGATTAGTCATCGTATCGAGGCTTATCAGAGTGGGATGGCAAAAGCCCCCCCCCCCCGATAAGTTGATATGCACAGCCTCTCGCGCGTGCAACATACTTGGTACTTGCTACAACAAACGAACCATCACATCACCACGTTAAGAAAAAGGCATCAACTCTGCCCGTCGATACTGGCTCATCCCAGTTCGGGACTCCGGCTCCCCTCGATGCCCGCGCCGCCATGGCCCCAAGATTCATAGTCCGGAGGGTTGTGTTCCACCCGGCGGGCTCCCGACCACGATGCCCCGGAAGCTTTGCAAACCAGTCCCGCCTTGCCACCACTGCCAGGTCGAGGCCAATCCTGCCGTTCCTGTCCATTCCCAGAGCGAGTCCGAATGCCGTGCGGTGCTTTACTTCTGAGCGGCAGCGCTGGTGGAAACACGAGGCGAAGCTTGTGGTGCGGTACACGCTCACCCTGTGGGGAGTCGTGATATGCGTCTTGACGATGATGTTCGTCATCAACGAGGAGGTTGTGGAGCGAGAGTTCCCCACGCCGCACGAGTGGCACTACCTGACGAGGAAATTCCTGCGCGATGCGAACAATTTCAAGGATCCCAAGAGCGGGGAGGTCAATTGGGCCAGGGCGCTGGAGCTGTCGCGGGGAGTCGTCGTCCGACTGGAAGACGCCGGGATTGGCGGGCAGGACGTGGTGAAGCTGTCAGACATTGTCGACCCGCTGCTCGAAGTCCCCGGCGAATTCATTGCCTGCGACATTTCAGACAAGTCGGAGGAGTGGCGGAGGGGGTATTTCGAGGCCATCATGCTGGCCGCCAAAGCCGCAGAGCACGTCGACGGCTGGCAGCGCGATGTCACGCGCAACGTCGTCACCCCTCCCGAGTTCGTCATCGGCCCGTCAAATCCTCACCCGACTCCGATCCCGCCGGGCAACCCTTCGGCTCCTCGTGAAGAGGACTGCGAACCGGCGTACCCATCCGCCGACAACTGGTACACCAAGATCCTTGCCACCAAGGGCCTGACGCCGCGCCAGAAGGTGGAGGCATCCTTGGAGTACGCCAGTTTCATGGAGTTCAAGGGCAACCCCGAGGGCGCGGAATCTCTCTACAGGCTAGCGCTGGCAGAAGCAACTGCCGGCGTGGACCCAAAGAAACTGCCGTACGACCCAAAGACGCTGATCTTGAAAGAACGCACGGCACCGCCTTCGATGAACGTCCTGGATGCCCTCACAGCCATGGCCAACCACACGGCCCGCAAGGGAGACATCTCCTCCGCCCTACCAATCTACCTCTCCGTCCTCAAGGCCCGCCGCTCCCTCTCCGACGACCCTCCCCGCGCCCCTTCTTCTTCCGGACCCAGGCGCGAGCCCATCTATCGGCAGGTGCTCAAATTCTTTGCCCCGCCGGATTTCCCCCCTCCCCCCCCCGACGGCACGCTTCCCCCCTGGCGAAGCGCCCTAGAACGCTGCCAAGAAGCCGCCTTGCACCTTTACGTTGGAGAGATCCTCTACGCCACGGGATCGCGGGACGATGGCCTGGCTTGGACGAGAGACGGCGTCGATCTGGCAGAGGAGCAGCTTCGGAGTCCCAGAATAAGCCAGGATAATCCCGACGCGAAATCAACCTGCAGGAACTGTCTGTCTACCGGGCTGGGCAACTGGTCCGTCATGGTATCGAGATTGGCAAAGGAAGGGGAGGGGAAGAAGGCGACGGGATCCCAGATGTCCATGTTCTCCTTCTGGAGCGGATCGTCGGCAGAGTCTGAGAGCCGGTGGGAAGCTGAGGAGGTGGTCATTCGAGAGCGCGTCAAGAGGACGCGGGAGTTGCTGGAGGATGTTCGGGTGCCAAAGCCCAGCGTCGTGTCCTTTTTCAAGGTATAGGCATGTACAAGTAGGCCACGGTCCATTTGCATCGAATGTATTAAAAGTGTATAATTGTTTCAAGCAAAAGACGATGCAGAATCGCGTGTATCAGTATATGTTAGTGGAGAGGGGGCAACCTTTTTTTTTTTTTGGTGCTCTTCTGGAATCTGTAATTCCTCACCATGCCAAATCGATGATGCTTGTGCCTGCCTACCAAGAGTGAGAGAAGTGCAATTGGGTGAAGTCGAAAATCCCAAGCAGTGTTTTAACAAATCCCCCCTCCCCTCCATCACGGCTTCAGACATCCGGACCTGACTCCGAATCTGTATCCGGAGCAGCTCCAGTCTCTTCAAACTTCTTCCAGCGCCTAAGCTGCATGATCTGCTCCCCCAATACGGCCGGGTCTGCCTTGGACATGACGGGCTTATCCTCCTCTGGCATGTCCTGCCAATGCTCCTCAGTCATGGGCGGGCGTGGGCAATCGGCGGGCGTGACGATTGGGTTCTCGTAGCCTGGGTCATTGGCTACGTCTTGGAGGTACGAGAGGACGTGAGACCGCGCTCGAATAAGAATAGTTTCGACGTACATTGGTTCGGAGGAGGAGAGGCACGGAAAGCCCAGAGGCGCCATGTTGAGCTCCAAGTTGCCTGCAGGGGGTGCCAAGGGGATGCCGAGGGGCTCGGGAGAGACGAGATAACCACGCGCCCGCTAGAGGATGTCGCGTTAGCCGGGTGCAAACTTTTTCATTCTTTTCTCTACCCTTCTTGTCCTTTTGTTAGTAGGGATGTGCAACCTCTTCTTACCTTTGCCATGAAATCCTTCAACTTCTCGTTCTTCAAACCCTCCGCCTCGTAAACTGGGCCCAGAAACACCAGGGAGTTGAGCCTTTTGCTCCACGTCTCCCAGGTCTCTCCATCATCCAGGACCCTCTCCACAATTTCACAGCTTTCTCCAATAGCTATGATATCCACCAGCGCGTTCTCGGCTGTCAGGGAGCCAAGCACCTCGCCAAGCACATACTTGGCATGCTCCGTCGGGCCCTCGCTGCCTGGAATGTCATTGAGCGCCGGCACTTGTCGCCTGCCTTTATGCACCAAGCTAGGCAGCGGCGCCGCCGAGCTCGCCGTGACGGTGACAGCACGCATTCCTTCAGGCCACCAGTGCGTCTGGCCCATGTTTGCCAGCACGATGCCTGGCGGAGAAGCGTCGACTGGAGACGAAAGCTGGGATTTGACGGCGCCCACGACCGACACCATGCTGCCTTCGTTGATGCCCCCAGGCCCATTGGCCACGCGACGCGCCACGAGGCCGAGATCCTGCGTGGGCTCGCCGAATATGACGACGACGCGGGACTTGTTGCCCAGTTCAGGAGTGATGAAGACGGGCAGGTGAGGCTCCGTCGCCGGAGTGCCCAAGGGGAGGAGGAGCTTCTGCAAGCCTTGGCTCTCCAGGCGCTGGTGAACGATGGATTCCACGGCATCTATACATCCATATCGGTTAGCCAGCGCATCGAGCATCTGCCGAGTGCCCGTGCCCAAGGCCCAAGCCCTGCTTACGGTTGAACTCGAACCGCTGACGAGCACAAATCCGGGGGTTGCGGTTAAGAAAGAACTTGAAATAGTGATCCGGATTCGCGATTGAGCGGATTTCGTCCTCGTCGTTGATAAAGTATCTGTTCAAGCCAGCGAGTCAGGGAACGAGCCGTTGAATGACTGGCGACAAAGGAGAGCCGACTGGCAAGGGCGAAAAGCACAAACCCTAGTCCCTTGAGATCCGATGCAAACGAGGCATCCTCTGGGAGGCCGGACCAGAGGCGACGAAACATGACGGCGGCGACGGTGATGCGAGATTCCGGCTTCGTTTCGTCTGCTTGATGTTTTGTGAGAAATGCGACCTGATCTCGTGATGTCCCGTGGGGATGCGCGGTGGAGAGAGCCGGATTGCAGAAGCCAGGAGCTGCCGACAAGGAAACCGCAGTGCTTGGTGTAGATTGTAGATGTGAAAGGGGGATCAAGGGGAGAGAGAGAGAGAGAGGAAATAAATACCTGCAGCTGCAGTGCTATCAAGTGCCTATTGCTTGCCTTTGAGGCTGTGAGCGGTCAAGGGCAAAGAGGCTCGCTCGATGCACAAAGCCGCGCAACAGCTGCAGGCACCTGCTGCTGCAACTGCAATATATTGGCATTGAAAAAGGCAGTGCACGCGAGCAAGAGGCAGTAGGAGATTGCTTCAGCTGCTGATATTTTCATATTGTACCTATATATACACATATGTGTATCTATCTATATGTGTATCTGTATATCCGATAACCCTGAAAAAAAAAAGGGGGAGAAAAAAAAAAGGAAACAAGCACTGCATAAAACAAACCTTCCCAAAGCAGAGCTACTTTCTTTGCAAGTGAAACACAATGTATCCATCAATCTATAAATCATGGAATTTATGGCAAGGTAAATTATCCAACTCTAGCCACCGACGCCGAATCATCCATGTAAAAGGTTAAAAAAAAAAATAATTAAAGCCCTTGCAAGACAAATGGCCACAGCAAAGAGAAAAGAGGGGAGAGAGAGAGAGAGAGAGAGAGAGTAAAAAAAAAAAAGGAGAAAAAACATACACTCATTTCCTGTTCGTCATCAAATATTAGTTCAAACATTATGTAGGCATAAACGAAACTTTCAACTTTCAAAAAAAAAAAAAAAAAAAAAAGTGCCAACTCGGCTGGAGAGAGGCTTAGCGACTCCGGAACGGATTGCCAATGCTGAAGCGACTCCCACTCCCGCGATCCATACGGCTGGCCAAGGCTTCTTCCATGGCGGATCGCGTAACTGATGCATCTGCCATTGGTGTAACGCGTCAGCCAAAAAAAAAAAAAAAAAAAAAAAAAAAAAGCGCGCACCGGCGCCCAAAGGCCAAAGGGGAAGCCTTACCATCCAAGTCACTGTAGCTGCTGCTGATGCTGTGGGTGCCCTCGCTGCCTTCCCTTGAGCTCCGAGTCCCGGATAGCTCTGCGGTACGGCGAGGCGACAATTGACCAGCGCTGCGGCTTTCCCGCGGCTTCCCCGACCGCGATGCCACGGCGGGGGAACTGGCCGATGAGTCGGAGGTCTGGGAAAGGTTGGCTTCTTTTGCAAACGTCTTTTGGGTTCGCCTGCCCCCGTTCCGGCCATCCTTCAGCTTCACCGTGGATGCCAAGTCGGGCGACGACGTGTCGGCGGATGGCGCATTGTACGGCCGAAACGCGGGCTCCGACTCGTCGCCCTCATCGCCGCCCTGGTATCCGGCGTATGATTCCTGCGGCTGAAACCGCGGCGGCCGGCGGATGATGCGAGACTGAGCCGGGATGGACTCGTCGTCGGATGACGTGGTTGAGCTGGTCTCGGCCGGGCCGGGCGAGTTCACCCCGCTGGGTTCGGCGCCAGGCTGCTCGGGAGACCTTGGGGCCGGCGACGCCATTGGCAACGACGATAGCCGCGTCCGCCCGGCTTGCTCCGCCGCCCGGAGGCTGGGCCTGTTGCCTACCCGGGGGGAAGCGCCGCCGCCATCCCTCATGACCGTGGTGGTCGCCGAGGTGTTGCGAGACATGGCCGGGCGAATCGGCGCATTGGAGGCAAATCCAGCGATGGCGCCCTCGATCCGAAGCGCAGACACGTCGCGCCGTACGGACAGGGCCGACGGCGTCCTTGTATGGCCGTCGGATCCCGGTATGGGGGACTGGGCGGCGGAGCCCTTGGCCGCGGCCGTCGCTTTTCTGACCTGAGCGAGGAAGTGCGACTGATGCCGTTCGTTGAGATAGGCCACCTGTTGTACGAGAAAATCGACGGGGACTTCGAATCGGTCGGCCCTGGCCATTTGTGTCAGTGGGTGGTTTTTTTTTTGTTCTTTTTTTTTGGAGGGGGGGGATGGATCGGCACGGTAGCGTAGAGAGTAGAGAGTAGAGAGTAGAGAGTAGAGAGTAGAGCATACACTAGGTTCCCTGCGCATCTGTTAGCAAACGCGAACCCGCCCTCGTCCATCGGCAGCTTCCAGGGGGCGGCACCGTACAGTCTATTTCTTTGTGTCCGGAGAGGATCTTCCATAGGGCCTCATCCTTGGCGATGTCCCAGCTAACCTAGACAGACGAAAGACAAAAGACAGTCAGTCAGCGTGTGCCGTTAGCTGCGGTTGATGCCGTCACTGCTGGGAGGGAGGACGTACCGGGGGCGGATCTACAAAGCCCCGACGAGGGATGGGGACCCGGATGAAGACTGTATACTGCGGCTCTGTCATGGAGTGCGATGCCGCCAACAGAACGGGCAGATGCAAGAGAGAGCAAAGGCGATGGAGGAGGACGGAGACGAAGACGAAGACGAAGCTGCCGGAGACGGGACTTGGGAGCCTTGTTGCAGGCAAGGTTACGTAGCGCTAGGCGGCTCAACGTGCCGACCAGACGGGGGCTGCATTAGCGCCGGGCAGCGCCTCTCCCCCCCCACTGGACGTTGGCCAAAAGTGCTGCGTCACCGCGGCCGAAGATTTGTGGCATCCAAGCATAATATTGTATGGGCATGTGCGCACCCTTGGGAACTTTGAGAACTTGAGCTTGATGGATTGATTGACTGACGGGTTGATGGATTGATGAATATTTTATTAATAGGGAGGCACGCTTTGTCTCCTTGGCGAGGGCATATTCGTTGGCTGCAGCCCGGGGGTCTTTTTTTTTTTTTTTTTTTTTTTTTTGAGGTGGTCATGTATTTATTTTATCACCAAAAAGTAATTTTATATAATATATATTTTATATAATATATATATATGTGTGTGTGTGTGTTTACATTACAAACTTTGATTTCATCATAGCCAACTTACGCCATGGCGAGCCAATGTACCCAGAATTTGGGGGGGTTGCATCTCGCTCGTGCCATATTGATGATGTAATGGAGCCCTACAGGCGGTTTTACGTGTGTGAGAGCATGACAATGAAAGACAGACAGACAAGACATTCTACGATATGAAATGAATGCCTACTACTACCTTATCTTATGTCTCTGTCGAGGAGGGAAGAAGACGAGCAGCGCCCATGTCAACGTCACCAAAATACCGTACTGTGCAGTGCTCCCAACAGACGAGGTAGAAGGTCATTAATAAGTCAGAGAAAGGTACCTACTACCTACCTAGTAGGTACTAAGGTAAGGTAGTAAGTACTAAGCAAGTACCTTAATGCCCCAGCTCGTACCAGGCAAGCCATTTGCTGCCACAAAAAGAAAATTGGCCGTGACGCCCGTTCAAAAAGCTTTCCGTCTCACTCAGCCTTCTCATGCAGCCTTGTTGCCTCCTAGACCCAAGGTACGGACCGATTGGAATATACCTACGACCTTAGGTACTATTACCTTAGTAGTTGGTGCATAAGGTACAAAGTGCTAAGGTACAGGTAAGTACTAAGGTACTGTGAGAATACCTTAGAAAAAAGCCTTATAATAGGCCTAACCTCGTTCGCAAGAGCGGGACCCGTTTTTTCTTACAGGTACTACCTAGTACCTTGTAGTACCTGATATACGGAGCACGGAACACATGTGCTCGGTACCTGCCTTGTACTGACGCAACTTTGTCCCCAGCAAAATGTAACCACACGGGCTGCTGCACCGCGTCCGGGCGACAATCCAGCAACCAACAGTGTCAGATCCACATTCGTTTTTTTGTTTCTTTTTTTGTTTCTTCTTCTTCTTCTTCTTCTTCTTCTTCCTCTTCTTCTTCTCCTATTATTTTTTTTAAAAAAATATTTTTTTTACTCGTTTCGTTCAGATGCAAACTTCGTTGCTTCGCTGCCCGCCAGAGCAGAACCGTTCCAAACTCTACCTAAATAGGTACCTTAGTAGTACTACTACTCGTCATCCCCCCCCCCCCCCCCCTTTTTTTTTTTATTTTCCCCCCCCCCCCTCGGCGGGGTTGGATCTCATGGTGGAACTTCACGAGCCTGTAAGCCGGGCGTTCATATTCCGTCATTGCCCGCCCAACTTGCTAGTACGTAGTACGTATTAGAACCAACCACGCATGAGTTCCTTCTTTCTGATTGAGCCGATAAGGCCCAAGCAACCTTATCTGCTGTGCCGTGCTGTATATCGTTCTAATGACTATTATACTATAACTACTAGGTACACTACAATACACTATAGCGTTAGTTCTAGGTACTACTAGGTACTACTATGCTAGGCCTCGACTGTTGCCTCTACATCTGCAAATCCTTCATCTGCATCTCGATCTGCATCTTTCATCTGCCTCTTCCATCCTTCATCTGCCCTGCCTGTAGCCGCGTCGCTCACAGGCGCGAGAGCTTCGACGCTTCTCCGATACTCCCGTTGAAAAAGATCCATCTGCTACGTAGTTAAAAAAAAAAAAGGAGGGGGGGGGAGAGAGAAGCTGCGGCATCGACCAACTTTCGCAGCAACCTGACAACGAGGCCCGACGCATCTCGACTGCCGCCATGGTCGTCTCCGAGTTGACGGCCTCTGCCGTCGCCATGAAGTCGTCTCCGCCCTCCGACAGGGGAGACGGCAGCGGCGCCAGCGTAGAGGCTCAGCCGCCGCCCCTCCGGAACCGCGCAAGACAAGGCAGGTCGCCGTTTGTCAAGGCCTGCGGCGACAGCCTCGTGGCGTGGCAGCTGCTGGACAATGAGTCTGTCGAGAGGGCCGGGAGAGAGAACAAGCTAATCTTTTTGCACATTGGATACAGAGCCTGCCACTGTGGGTGCCCCCTCGCCGCATCGCCGAGCTCGATGCCGGTCTCGCTGACTTGACCAGTCTCTCGCCTCATGGCGCTCGAGTCCTTTCTGAACCCCGATTGCGCTGCCGTCCTGAACCACTCATTCATCCCCGTCGTCGTCGACCGCGAAGTACGCCCCGACATCGACTCGATCTACATGAACTACGTCCAAGCCGTGAGCAACTCGGGCGGCTGGCCGCTCAACCTCTTCCTCACCCCCGAGCTGGAGCCCGTCTTCGGCGGCACGTACTGGCCCGGCCCCAGCGTCGCGAGGAGGGCCACGGAGGACCACGGGGACGAGCCCTTGGATTTCCTCGTCATCCTGAAAAAAGTCCGCAACATCTGGAAGGACCAGCAGGCCAGGTGCCGCAAGGAGGCAACCGAGGTCCTTGGCCAGCTGCGCGAATTTGCGGCCGAAGGCACCTTGGGGAAGCGAAGCATCGCGCCTCCGCAGCAGATTGCGCCGGCCGGCTGGGCTGCTCCGGTGCCGAGCCAGCCCGCCGCCAAGGCGAGCGACAGCACGGCCGTCTCCAGCGAGCTGGACCTCGACCAGCTCGAGGAAGCGTATACGCACATCGCCGGATCCTATGATCCCGTGTACGGGGGCTTCGGCCTGGCGCCGAAATTCCTGACGCCGCCCAAGCTGGCCTTTCTGCTGAACCTGGTCAACTTCCCGACTCCGGTCCAGGACGTCGTGGGCGAGGCCGAGTGCAAGCACGCCCTGGGCATGGCCCTCGACACCCTGCGCAAGATCCGCGACGGGGCGCTGCACGATCACATCGGGGCCACCGGCTTCGCCAGATGCTCCGTCACCCCCGACTGGAGCATCCCGAACTTCGAAAAGATGGTCGTCGACAACGCATCCCTTCTGCAGCTGTACCTGGAGGCGTGGAAGAAGGCCGGCGGAGAGGAAGGCGGCGAATTCTACGACGTCGTTGTCGAGCTTGCCGACTATCTGACGTCCCCGCCCATTGCACTCCCGGGCGGCGGCTTTGCCTCGTCCGAGGCGGCGGATTCCTACGCCAAGAGGGGAGACGGCGACAAGCGAGAGGGGGCTTACTACCTGTGGACGCGTCGCGAGTTTGATTCGGTCATCGGCGCCGATGACAGGCACATCAGCCCTATAGTCGAGGCATACTGGGATGTCCAGGAGGACGGAAACGTGGACGAAGACCACGATCCGAACGATGACTTTATCAACCAAAACATCTTGAGGATCAGGAAAACCCCCGACGAGCTGAGCAAGCAGTTCAACGTTCCCGTCGCCACGGTGAAGCGACACATCCAAACCGCCAGGGAGGCCCTCAAGAAGAGGAGAGAAAAGGAACGGCCGCATCCAGATGTGGATGACAAAATCGTCGCCGGGTGGAACGGGCTGGTGATATCAGCTCTGGCGCGAACGGCCACTTCTCTCAAGGCGCTGAGGCCGGAGAAGAGCCAAGAGTACCTCAGCACCGCCAAAAGGGGGGCCTCATTCATCATGGAGAAGCTTTGGGATGACAGGGACAAGGCCTTGTACCGCATATGGAGCGACGACGAAAGGCACACCCGAGGCTTTGCGGATGACTATGCATACCTGATCCACGGCCTTTTGGACCTATTTGATGCCACCGGCGACGAGAGCTATGTCGAATTTGCCGACAATCTGCAAAGTGAGCTTTTTTCTTTTCTTTTTTCTTTTCTTTTCTTTTTTCTTTTTTTCTCTTCTTTTTCTTTTTCTTTTCTTTTTCATTTCTTTTTTCTTTTTTTTTCCCCATGTCTGTTTCAAGTCTGTCAAGGGCCATTTGGATCTCAATATACTAACGCTGGCTCTGCAGAATCCCAAATTGCCCTCTTTTATGATACCGCCGGAGCATTCTACTCAACGACGCCGTCCTCCCCCCACACCATTCTTCGTCTCAAGGACGGCATGGACACATCACTGCCCTCAACCAACGGAGTCTCCGTCTCAAACCTGTTCCGGCTCGGCGAACTGCTGGGAGACGAGAAATTCACCGACCTCGCCCGGGAGACCATCAACGCTTTCGAGGCCGAGATGCTGCAGCATCCGTGGCTGTTCCCGGGGCTGCTGGGCGGTGTTGTCGTGGCGAGATTGGGGCTGGGGCTGGAGGAGAGGACGGTGGATGTGAGGTACAAGGCGACGAGAAGAAAAGCGTAATGCGCATGCCCTTTTTTTTTTTTTTTTTTTTTTTTTTTTTTTTTACGCGTGACTTGGAAAGGGATTCGGGGATTGGGATGGGAATTTTCTTTTGTTTTCTTTTTTTCCTTTTTTTTTTCTTGGCATTTTTCCCTTATTTCCATGGAGATTGAATGGAGGATTTGAAAAGCTATTTCAACTGGTCTTGCTTTCTAGGTCAAGGGAAGAAAGAGAAGACCTAGGAAACTGTCGCCCTATTATATATATATATATATAATATAGAGAGAGAGAGTGTGTGTGTGTGAGTGAGAGAGAGATTCGTTTTCCTTTCCCCCCCCCCCTTTTTTTTTTCTTCTTCTTTTTTCTCCCTCGTCAAAAACCTCGCGTGCTTCACCTCGACTATCAATTCCTTGACCTGACAAAGTGGTAACATGTCTCTTTTTTTTCTTCTTCTTCTTCTTCTTCTTCTTTTTTTTTTGTTCCTCATCAAGGGTATATCTATCTATTCTACAAGTGGATGGAATGCCTCCTCCTCCCGCCAACCAACACCCATAAACCCCCAAATTCCTCCCTTGACCAAATTACTTTTCCAAAGTCCTCCTCCCCTCCCTCTTCCCCCTCTTTCCCTTCCCCCCCTTGGAAAAAAAAAAACCCCCCCTTTCGCCTTAGTGAAAACTACATAAAAGACTAATGCTTCATCCTGTTTGAGTCTCCAAATGCTCGCTCATAGAAAAACTTGCTGCTTTTAATCAGAAAGACGATAGCTTCACTGTCAGTTCAACACTGTTTAACCAAGTACGCGAAAAAAAAAAAAAAAAAAAAAACCGTCAAGAGTCTCTTTATGGGCGGCCCCCATCAGCCGCCCCGGCCGTCCTGTTCATCAGCCCCGAGAAGAAATCGTGAAGCTGCTCATTGTCAAAATCCTTGGCCATGTTGCCGACGACGCCTTCTTGCTCGGAAGAGGGAACGTCGGCTGCGATGTGTGCATTGCGATCCTGTGAGAAATGTTAGATAACAATTATCCCTCCCCCTAATATACTTTTTCTGTTCTTCGAGGAATGGTTGATTCGTACCTTAAGGCGTTGCAGCATATCGTCAGCGTCGACTTGAATGCCGCCCATGTTGAACTGTACCGGGCCGATGTGCTCATTCACAGTCTTCTCTTCGTTAAAATCCAGTCTCCTTGTCGAGCCGGAGAGGCCGCCATCTGCAGACTTCTCTGGCGCCTTTGACTTGTAAGCCTCCAGGATTTTGAGCTGCCGCTCGAGGAACTCCTGGGTGTCTTCGCTTTCAACCGCCACCTCTGTGCCGTCGTTCATTGCGCTCTCTACGACGGCAAGTCCACCGCTATTCGGATCTCTGCACCACTCTTCATAGAGCGCAATGGCGCTCTCAAGTTGAGGCGTTTGACTGGAGTTGTTCTCGCCGTCGTCTTCAGGGTCAAGTAGCGCCATGCTTGGCGGAGCAGCCCCGAGCGGTAGCTTGATATCCTCGGACCAGTACTGAGATACTTTTTCGGTGTCAATCGAGCCTCCCAGAACTCTAATCTTGCCCCACGAATCCCAGTTCGGGGGCACAACAATCTTATCTCGGTCGATCACGTTGTGTTTCAGTGGCTGGCGCTTCAGAAGAGATGTGATGCCGAGGGTTGAGTGGATAAGAGTGGGAAGTTGAGAGATTGTGCTTTGTGATGTGTAAATGAGGGAGGCGCCGTCTAAATCCACGATTAGATGCTGCAAGTGGACGTCGAATCGAACCCAAGAGAAATGTACTTACGTCGCAAGAGTACTGTTCGCAAGTTTTGTAGCACTGCGTCGAAATCTGGTTCTTTCCACCCCTTGTTCTTCTCCAAAAAGTCGATTTTTTGCGACTAAAAATCTGGTTAATGCCAAAGAAAAAAAGAAAGAAGAAAGAAAACATAAAAAGAAAAGAAAAGAAAGAAAGAGAGAGAGAGAGAGAGAGAGAGAGAGAGAGAGAGAGAGAGAGAGTAGGTGAGAAACAGTGAGAAACAGAGAGAGAGAGAGAGAGATGGCGCAGAGAAGGCGGCGCAGTCAAACTCACATTTTGACACACTACACATAGCGGTAGCCCAAGAGGCTCAGTCCACTCGCCCGGGCCGAGCGGCAGTGAGCCATTGCTGTCACCATTCGCAGCTGTGGCGGAGGGGGTGCCATCCAGGTTGACCGATGAGCCTCCCCTTCCCCTCTCTTTCCAAGTGTTCATGACCTCCTCCATCTCGGTCTGCACGTCTATACTCAGGTGCTCCAGGACTTCC
Source organism: Trichoderma cornu-damae (assembly GCA_020631695.1). Lineage (NCBI taxonomy): Eukaryota > Fungi > Ascomycota > Sordariomycetes > Hypocreales > Hypocreaceae > Trichoderma > Trichoderma cornu-damae. The sequence continues at coordinate 3,761,038 of CM036091.1, forward strand.
TGGAACACCTGCAGCCAGGTCCAGATTTGACGTAGCCACAAGTGTGGGTGCGACCAGTCTAGCAGTATTACCAGCGCAGTATTCGGTATCGTTTCGGGCGTAAGCAACGGGGCGATGAGTGAGGCGAACTCCCCCGATGGTTGGGAGAGGAGATAGAGAGAAACTCGAGCGAGCGTGTCTGTTCTCACTGTCAGTCACCAACGGCATCCCAGCAGTCCAGCCATTCGGGGGCGAGGCGGCCAACCATCCTGATCTGCGTCAAGGACATCATAGTAGGTATATCCCAACGCATAATTGTTCGCAATAGGGGGGATCTTTTGTCGGTCAAAGTTGCGCCTCGGCTCAGATCCAGACAGCGAGTCCAAGAACTCTCGCTGCGATTCCGGGGTGCCTCCTGGGAGAACGGTCAGTGGTTGGCCCGACAGCTGGAGACTTCTTCTCATCTCCACGAAGGGAGACGCCGCCATACCCAAGACCAAAAGATTCTTTTCCGGTAGCCTCTTGCCGCTGGCAACCGACTCCAGCATGGACGTCCATAGATTCCGCTTGGGCTCGCCGTTCCGGCTATCCCCATCCCCTGATGTCATGGTATATGTCGATATCCTGTTTGCCATGGCCACACAAGTCTCCGCGCCTCAAACACGACAGCTTCGCTCAACCAGAAAAATGCTTTGCAAACGAAGGCGAGGGAGGGGTCGCTGGGTCAGGGCATGTGCATAATCGTCCGCAAACCAACGCGTTGATTAGAATAGCCGAAATTGCTATAGGGGGGGGCAAGGCGCGCGCTTGAAGGCGTAGCAGTGGGCAGTATCAAAGGTGGGATGATGGCAGGATCTAGGGATCTTGGTGGAGCATCTTGTTTGAAGATGCCAACCTGTGATGCGACGTGGCCCAAAAAAAAAAAAAAAAAAAAAAAGGACGCCGCACTGGGAAAAGGGGCTCGTCAGTATTTGTTCTCTCGTCCAGGTCCGATTTTTGAAGATTAATATTGGCAGGCCATCTGTCTTGGAGGCGAGATATTTCCCGATGGCTGCCGACAACAAAGCACTTCATCAAAATGGATTGGAAGCAAGGGTCGCTTGTTTGGAGAGACTCTTTAGGGAGAGCTGTCAGTCGTCCGGAGATATCCCGGCACATCACACAGCGCTATAACGAAAAGCCTGCTAGTGCTGCTGCTATTAGCTATTAGGGGGTCTCTCTCGCTGGGCTTTGGGGGTTTCTAGTACATAGGCGCCCTGGCAAACAGGGAAGTTGGGCGAGGTCACTGCTGATGGGATCAGCCTTGCATGAAGCTTTCAACTCATCGCCAACGAGATACTTATACAGGGTCGGTTTCTTCACAAACGTCAGCTCTGTAGGACAGGGGCGCCATGAACCAGATACGCGCCATCCAGGCGCTGAACAAGAAGGAAATCGAAAATGGAATGCAAGTCTGCCCGCGCCTGGACGGCTACAAGGTCGTTCTTCAAAGATGCGCAGCGTATATAGCTGACCTATGGCAGTTCGCCAGACGCGTCCTGGCATGTGGACTATCGCGACACGGCTTTCGTCTACTTTGGCGGCCTGCCGTATGATCTTTCCGAAGGCGACATCATTACCATATTCTCTCAATTCGGCGAACCGGTATTCCTAAAACTCGTGCGCGACAAGGAGACGGGCAAGTCCAAGGGCTTCGGCTGGCTAAAATACGAGGACCAGAGAAGCACCGATCTGGCGGTGGATAATCTGGGAGGCGCCGAGGTAGGTGGAAGGCTGCTACGGGTCGACCACGCCCGATATCAGGCACGAGACGACGAAGATCAGGATGAATTCAAAATCGGCTGGGAAGACATGCAGCGCAGAGAGGGCAAGGCTGCGTCCGACGACGAGAGCAGCGGAGAAGACGACATCCAGAGGCCGCCGTTGCCCGAGGAGAGGGAGCTGGCTCTCTTGATGCGAGACCACGACGACGACGATCCCATGAAGGGCTTCTTGATTGACGAAAAGAAGAAGGAGGTGGAGGAAGCTCGACGAAGAGCTGACAGGAAGGACAAGTCGGACAGGCACAGGCACCACCGACGCGACAGGACAAGACGGGACAGAGGGCAGGATGGCCGCCTTGAGAGATCTCGGAAGGATGAGCTGCCTGTGGATGGAGGGAACCGACCCTCAGATGGCGAGTCAAGGCGACATCGGCATCGTGATGATTCGAGAGATCGTCATAGGCGGCATAGAGATAGGTCTCGAGGAGATTCACAGGGGGGAGAAAGACGACGGGAGAAGAGAAGCGATTACGACGGCAGGAGGTCGCACAGGAGAGATGATGAGGGCGAGAGGCACAGGAGGCGGAGGGAGGACGACGACGATGACGACGGTGGCAGGAGAAGATTGCAACGCAAGAGCAGGAGCCAATCACCTCGACGTCGTCAAGATTAGTAGTATCAAGTCTAAAAAGAAAGAGAGAGAGAGAGAGAGACAGAATAAAAAACGAATAAAAAAATAAAAAAAAAAGAATAAAAGAAGGGAAAAGAAAAGGAGAAAAAGAAAAGGAGAAAAAGAGAAAAAGAGAAAAAAAAAGAAAAAAAGAAAAAAGAAGAAGAAAAAAAAAGATACTATGGGTACCTAATAGGACATGATCCAAATATTCCCACATCTTCTCTTTGAACATGATTACCTCCCCTTTTCCAAAGATGTAAAAAAAAAAAAAAAAAAAAAAACGCCATGTGTGTCTCCGCCGCGTATGTATTAAATCGTTCTTCCCCGTATATGTCGTCCCTTGTTCCCTCATGAACTCCCCAGATACCGCTTCCAGCCTTCGCGGACGCAGTGGCGCTTCCCATCGTCGCCATCGACCAACGTGAACTTCTCCCACCTTGCGTCCTGGCCTGCGCCAATGACGGCAAGGCTGTCCTCGCTGATCCATCCAATGACGCCCTTGGGCGGCCTCGTAGTCCCCAAGACGGTTCCTTCGGTAAACGGTATGCCGCCAATCATGGACTCGCTGCCAGCCTCAAAGGGCACCGACGCGAAAGAGTAGACATCGGAAAAGACCCGCGGCATAAGTGGGATCTTGCTGAGAATGCCCCATTTCCCTGCATCCGCATCCGGCCCTGCACCACCAGGCTGCGGGCTCCGATGGGCGCTCGGCCGTCGAGGATGGGGCACGTCGAAGATGTGGAGAGTAGATTTGTCAGAGGTACAGGCCAGCAGCGATCCGGACGGCGAGAAGGCAAGGGAAAATACGGTCGCCGGATCAATGCCTCTGCGAAGTTCCGCTATCCTTGCGCAGTTGCCCGTCGAGTAGACCCGGATGAGCGTTCCGGTTTCGCTGGCGCTCGCCAGCAGCTCGCCGTCCGCGCTGAGTTGGATGGCCTTGAGAGCGGACGAGTGGGCCGGGATGATGCTGACGTTTCCGGTGGCAAGCTCGACAAGCTGGATCTGCCCCGTTGTGCGGCCAGGAAAAGCAAGCTTCTTGTCCGAGAGGCAGCACAGGCCGAGGATGTTGTCGGCGGTCTCGTAGACGTGAAGCAGCTCGGGAGGCTTGGCAAATGAGTAGACGCGCACGCTGTTCTGGAGGACGACGACGATGCGGTCCCTACTCAGCTGGACACCGCGGATGGCACTGAGAGCTGCGATTTCCAGGGCAACCTTGCCTTTCATGTCGTCCCAGATGATGGCCTAGATGGCATTACCAAATCAATAGCTCGTTCGTGATGGGCGCCCACGTTCCAGGATACGGGTGCAGGGTAAACAAAGAATACCTTGTTCATGGCGAACTTTGGCGATTTACCGCCACCAACCAGGGCGAGGTAATTCGTCGTTCCCATCATCCGGACAAGGCCGATGCCAGCATTGAAATCTCGCCAGATGTCAGCTACCTCGCGGCGCCGCAGGGGTTATGTGAGCCACAATCACCGCCTACCTCTTGATGCCTTGAGCAGACATGATTTGGTATGAAAGACTATGATGGCAATCACCGTTGGTCAGCCCAAGCCGCCAAAGCCAGAGCTTCATCGAATTCAGCCCCCCCCCCCCCCCCCCCCCCCCCCGACGGCTTACCGCATATCCCCGACTCCAAGCCCACGGAGAAACAGCTCGAGTCTTTATTGAAAGCCACGGAGAGGACCGCCGTAGGAGAGGACGACTCTATAGGCGGCCGCACGTTCATGGCGGCGAAGCGACTTGGCCCACACGCAGCAAGCAAAAGGGAAAAAAAAATAAAAATAAAATAAAAAGAGCCAATGACGTGCCGAGCTGGTTCCCGGGATCCCCGATGCTCCAAGAGAAGAAGAAGCTCCTTCCTGGCCTCCTACAAGAGGCGTTTCGCGATGGAGGTTTATCACCAGATGTGTTTAGATGATGTTGATGGCGATGCTCAACAGCTCGGTAATCTTGAGTGGGCTCTCCGGCGGCTCAATCATCGGCCACTATCCCGTTTTGGCGAGTGAATTGAACGCAAGACGTCAGCCAAAAAAGAAAGAAAAAATTAAAAAAAAAATTAAAAAAATTAAATAGATAAAATAAAATAAAATACGTGAAAGCAGCTACCACAGCTTGATGCTAAGATGTGCAACGGAGTATGAGCTGGGGGATAGATGAATAGGTACCTCGATGCAGATGCCGTTGGTGCAGATGGGTTTGCTCTACTGTAAAGGCCCTTTTTTTTTTTTTTTTTTTTTTTTTTTTTTTTTTTTAGTCATGGGATGGGTTGGATGATTGAATGCGCAGCGATACCTAGTACCTACCTATATGTAAGGTAGAGTTCCTACCTTAGTACTAAGGTACTAACCTAGGTAGTAGTAGAGGTACCTAAGCAGTACCAGGTTATTGCAGCTCAACTGCCCATCGTAAAGTGTACTTGTACGGATGTAGCACTTCCCAGGGCCTTGTTGCTGTTAAATGCGGAGGCGGCTGGCTACGGGCATTTGGTTGCTTGGAGCTTGCCGTGGGGGAGCCGCTGGGCGCGTGGCCTTACAGCGGGACAGCACGCTAGAAATGTTGGCCGGTTGCCCCTTTCAACCTTGCACCGGCCTTGGAGGTACTTAAGTACTAGGTACGGAGTACAATAGGCACAAAAGGTGCTGGTACGAGTACCTTTTTCGATGTAGTACCTACAACTTAGGCGCTCCAACTCGGGCGTACAGAGTACTGTGGACTAATGTACCGCACTATGACCAGGTTAGGTACCTCTATCAGGGTGCCGAGGCATGAGGTTCCATGTGCAATACCTCAGTACTACCTAGTAGTACGTACGAGTATTATCCTAACTAAAGGTTACTAAGGTACTGTAACTTAGTATGCCCGTACTATGCCTACGGCAGACATAGTACCTGCCTACCTAGTGCATTCGTAGGCAGTGAGCAGCAAGTACGGAGTTCTGGGCACCTGTTTGCATAATAAACATGGAGTGGGATTTTGTTTGGTAGCATAGGGGGAATCACGAGTGGCATAATAGGCCATCTGCCGTGTAAAGACGAGCAGAAATGCCCTCCGTCGTACGAGGCAGATGGGGAGCACAAGCTGGAGCCCAGGCTGGAACACCCTCGGCGCTTGGGCGGACAGGAGATAAGGTACCTACGGAGTACGTGTACTCAGGATCATGCAATAAATCAGTTGCCTACGAAGTACCTAACCCAGCACCGTGCTACGAATTTTTTTAATTTTTTAGAAAAAAAATTAAAAAAATTTTTTTTGGAGGGACAGAGAGAGCCATTGCCAAAGGGCCTCTTTTGCTGCTTAGCCCAGGAACCCCAGCTGACGCCGTCAAACCAACACGAGCCGGCCAGGGCTATCTACTATTTAATACTCGGCATAGGTACATGCCATGATAGCAATTTAGCGAAAAGGTTCTCCAAGAAGAATCCAGCTCTGTCCCCGCGAGGCGTCACTGCACTTTACCTTAACAGTACTGCCTACTGCCTTAGGTAGTACTGTACTAGGTATAGTAGGTTAGTACGTAAGGCAAGGTAGGCTACCTTAGGTTAGTAGTAGTAGTTACTTCGTTGCTGTGTCTCCCGACGAATCTCCGGGGGGGGGGCCAACCAGAAACGCGCAAATTCCATCAGGCACGACTCAATGGCCCCCCTCGCAACCCAGGAACGAAGCGACTTTGTACCTTCCATCAGGTAGGCGCAAGCACGGGGAAATAGAGCAACGCTCAGGTCGCTTTTTTTTTAATTCTTTTTTTATTCTTTTTATTCTTTTTTCTTTTTTTGTTCTTTTTTTTTTTTTAGTGTTGCTTTGGCGTTTGCATTGATGTATTTAGCTTAGCTTGAGTGTTGGTATGGTAACACCGCTAAGGCTGCCCTTTTTTTTTTTTTTTTTTTTTTTTTTTTTTCCTTTTCCTTTTCGTTGCATGTACAGGTACTTGTACGAAGTTACCTACCGCAAGTCTGATAGGTACTAAGTGAGCAGGGCGGTCTACCCCTGAAAGCCGTGGCTCCAGCAGAACCTAAATTGCAATTCGCCAGACGCACATACAAACAAACCAACCTTCTTCCCCTTTTAGCACTTTCTCCTGGCCTCTCCCCATCACCGCCACCGCCCCATCCAGAAAAAGAGCTTCATCTTGGCCGCTTCTGGTTCTTCTCTTCTTCGCCCTCGCTGCTCCTGCAAATCGCTCTGCCGCCGTTCTAGGGTTTTTTTTTCTTCTTCTCCCTTTTTGCCTACCGCCACTCATGATGTCCTCCGTATGTTTCAATCTCCCTCTTCTCCAAAGCCACCTTCTGGCGTGTCCGTCCAAGAATAGGGATGCCTGGCTCCCGAGGCTTGCTCCGTTTCCCCCACGACTCTCTGGCCCATGTGTCCGCGTGTGACTGCGAAAGACTAACTGGCCTGGCTCGTTTTAGAAAGTTATCCGCCGAAAGAAGAATGTCAAGAAAGGCATTCAGTTCTGCCTGATGGTGTGTGGTGCTTCGGGAACTGGTAATGCCGCTGCCCTCTCCGCTTGGGCTGCGATTCGCGCGCTCGCAATTCGGGAGAGGATTTTTCAGACTCACCATTGCCAATGCAGGCCGGACCACCTTTGTCAACACGCTGTGCAGCAAGCCTGTTCTCGAGCATAAGGAAGCCGACGATGCTGCTAACGCGCACATTGAGGAGGGCATCAAGATCAAGCCCCTTACTGTCGGTACGTCATGTCCAAACCTCATGCATCCCCCCCCCCCCGGATTTTTTTTAATTATTTGTTTTGTTTTCCCTCTTCTTTTCGACATTGCTAATTACCTCACTAGAGCTTGAACTTGACGAGGAAGGCACTCGCATCTCGCTTACCATCGTCGACACTCCTGGATTTGGCGACCAGATTGACAACGAGGCCTGGTTAGCCCCTCCCTGAATGCCTTTTTTTTTACATTTATGCTCCGACGCGTGCTAAACTGACTACTCCGTATAGCTTTTCAGAAATCGTGGGCTACCTCGAGAGACAATATGATGATATTCTAGCCGAAGAGTCTCGTATCAAGCGTAACCCCCGCTTCAGAGACAACCGTGTCCACGCCATGCTTTACTTCATCACCCCTACCGGTCACGGGTAAGCTTCTCACCCCCTTTATGGTGCAACGATTCCTCGACTGACGCGTCTCCACAAGCCTCCGAGAGCTCGATATCGAGCTGATGAAGCGCCTCGCGCCCCGCGTCAACGTCATCCCCGTCATTGGCCGAGCCGATACCCTGACCCCTCAGGAGCTAGCAGAGTCAAAGAAGCTGGTCATGGAAGACATTGAGCACTACAGAATCCCTGTATACAACTTCCCCTACGATATCGAGGAAGACGACGAGGATACTGTCGAAGAAAATGCCGAGCTGAGAGGTCTCATGCCCTTCGCCATTGTTGGTTCAGAGGACGTGGTCGAGATTGGCGGCAAAAAGGTCCGGGCTCGACAGTACCCGTGGGGCGTCGTCGAAGTTGAGAACCCTCGCCACTCAGACTTCCTGGCTATTCGGTCAGCCCTCCTCCACAGCCACTTGGCTGACTTGAAAGAGATCACCCATGATTTCTTATACGAAAACTACCGTACCGAGAAATTGTCAAAGAGTGTGGATGGCGGTGCCTCTGGGTAAGTATACTACAGCCTTGCTTGGTGCGGCGTCAATCTAATGTGTGAAGTCTTGATAGCTCCATGAACCCCGAGGACCTAGCTTCCCAGTCGGTCCGCCTCAAGGAGGAGCAGCTCCGACGGGAGGAGGAGAAGCTCCGCGAGATCGAACTCAAGGTCCAACGCGAGATCAACGAGAAGAGACAAGAGCTGCTGGCGCGTGAATCGCAGCTTCGCGAGATAGAGGCTCGCATGCAGCGCGAGACCGCCCAGGCATCCCCCGGACTGGAGGCTGGCGCCAATGCCGAGGAGTAAATCATCTCAAATTCGCGTATTAGGTCTTTCTTCGGCATTATAAAAGTAAACTGCGACGTTGGTCTATTTATCGCTGCCGGTGGTGGGTTTTTTTTTACCTCTCCTGCAAAACTCAAGAGGGAAGAGATCAGAATATTCCCCCGGCTGTTACAGAATCGAGTTTTATTCTCCCCCACCTCTTTTTTTTTTATCATCTTATTTTACTGCGACCCACGACAATTCGCGAAGTGACCAATGGGCTGAGATGGAGGATAGAGGTTGAGAGGGAGGGGGGGTTGGAGTTTCATGGTGGAGTATATGGGGAGGGTGAATGCCGTTGAAACGAAACGACGGTGTACACCCCGACTCGACGAAGAGGGGATATCCCTTCAATCGGCAAAGGTGGAAATATGCGGCTACTCAGCATAATAGCGTGCGTGGTGGAAATGGATGCATGTTCCAGTGTCCTCTTGGGGGGCTTGGACGGTTCATGTGCTGTCCGGCCTTCTTTCTGCGCGCACCCTTTTTTTTTTGAAATTTTTTTTTTTAGCTGCATCAGTGGCCATCTGTTGTCAAATGGTCTCCCCTGTTTGTTCTTTTTTTACACTGTCCTTTTTATTTTTTCTAGTTACTGTAGTGGACTTCTAATGCAGATATCAAATATACATTCACAACCTTGCTCGCGACTACATACCCGGCGGCTTTTTTTTTTTTTTTTTTTTTTTTTTTTTTTTTTTTTTTTGGGGGGGGGGGGGGAAGCGGCGAGGATAGCCATTGGTAAATCAGCACGAGCCGTTGTATTGCAATTAATTAAGCTAAGGTAGTTGATAGCGCTGCAGTACGGAGAAGCACAAAAGGAGAAGAAGAAAAAGGAAAAGAAAAAGAAAGTACAAGTCCAATTGCCATACCCACTCCCCCCTGCTGTATCCCATTATCCTACATACGCATTTGTGAAGGGAAAAAAAAAAGGGAGAGTTAAAAAAAAAAAAGAGTTAAAAAAAAAGGAGAGTTAAAAACAAACAGGGAGAGTTTAAAAAAAAAAAAAGAACAAAGAAAGGCCTCTCAGCTCGTTGGAGTCCATTTGATACAATCTCGAGGCTCTCGCATGAATTGTGAGCATTGTTGCGGCATGAGCATTGTCGCAGCAATGAGCCATCGTCCTCTGCGAGGCTCAACTGGTTTCCCCGCGCCAGATTAGTTATTGGACTGGCTGTTGAGGATGCGCAGAATGGCGAGGAAAAGGTTGATGATGTCGAGGTAGAGGCTGATGGCCGCGGCAATCTCCTCCTCGACGTGGTGGTGGCGCATGATCATCTGGGTGTCGACGAGGATGTAGCCGCTGAAGATGAGAGCCGCAAGTCCGCCGTAGACGAGTTCGCCCGTGGAGCTGTACGGCAGGAACATGGCCATGAAGCCGAAGATGACGAGGCCCCACAGAGCCCCGAAGAGGTAGGGCATCCACGATGTAAAGTCGTACTTGGACTGGCAGGCGAATACAGTGAGGAAGACGAAGATGCCCGCGGTGAGGATGGTGGCGTTGAGCACGATGTTGGTCTGGAAGAAGGAGACGATGACGGAGATGGAGTAGGCCTCGGTGAGCGTGAAGAGGGAGAGGAAGAGTAGGTTGGTCGGGTAGGACTTGCGCTTCCAGTAGGTGAGACCCATGAAGATCATGGCGCCGAAGAGCTGGACAAGGAAGGGAGGGCCACGGTTAGCCAAGAGTTCAGAGGGCATATATATATAAAGAGGGGGGGGGGGGTTGCGTAAAGAACATACAGATACCCAGACAAGACCCGGGTGGCCTTGGATCCACGCCTTGTATCCATCGCTGAAGAAGCTGATGGAGCTCAGGGCCGCAGTGGCGATGAGCTGGACGGTGAGGATGCTGTAGACCTTGCGGACAAATTGGTTGCGGATGTCGACAGTGGCTTCGGCGACAGAGCCTCCAAACTGTTTGGGGGGGGGGCGAAGACGGCGTCAGCAAAAGGGGACATTTGGCGGCCAAACCGATATACAGGCTCTAAACGTTTGAGAGGGGAAAGAAGGAGGGGGGGGGGGGTCGAAGTGAGTGCGCATTGAGAGCCTCATCCCAGGCCTACCTTGAAGTCGTCGGGAATGTTGTCATCGCTGCTGCGCGGCTCGGCGAACAAACCGGGATCGTTGCGCGACGAGGCGGCCTCTGCGGTGCCGTAGGCGGGCGGCGCCTGAGTGTAGTCGTCGTCGGGCTCATGCTGGGGAGCGGGCTGGTACTTTGTGGTGGACGCCATGGCGGGTGTGCCTCTCTTGCTGTCTCGCCCTGACCGGATGACGAAGACGAAGAAGAGGAGGAGGAGGAGGAGGAGGAGGAGGATACAAGTAAGGTGATCGCTGCGGCGAATGGATGATGCAAAGCCCGATAAATAAATTCAAAACGAGGTCAGGTGGGGGAGGGTGGCTAAGTGAGGGTGGCTGGAGGCTATATGTGGCTGTGCAGGTAGTAGAGCTTCTCCGGCTGATCTTTAAAGAACTGGAGCTACATACGTAATACTAAGTACTGTAGTACTACGTATTATTCCATGGGACATGTACGGAGTAGGGAGCACTAAAAACTTGCAGACGAGAAGCCTTGAATGCAGTTATTAGGGGGCTTTTTTTTTTTTTTTTTTTTTTCTTGTTTAATGTAAGCAGCTCAGCGGCTCGTTCCCCCCGCCCTGGCTGCGCTTATAATGGGGGACTTGCAAGTCTTGGGCCTTGGCCACAGCCTACTATAACATACCTTACCTTTGTTGTATGAGTAAGACGTAGGATATACGGTATGCCTACTAAGGAAGAACGTTCCCTTTATGATACCCAAAGGGGGGTAATAAATATATTTTACGAGCACCTGTAGTCTATTACTGAGATTGGGGGCATGGGGCTAGATTCTGCTTCTTCTTTCCAAAAAGGAAGCTGCTCGAAAAAAAAAGAAAAAAAAAGAAGAAGCTGTTATCCTCCCCCCGGCGAAGAGGCTAGGTTTCCCGAAACTTTTGCGAGCGACAAACAAACAGGTTGTAGAAGGGGGGGTGGTGGTTTACTAGTACGTAGTTACCTAGTACTCTGCACGACGAGGGCACTCGTGATTGGTCTTGGGGCATAGATCCCTGGGTTCGCTCGCAGCCGGGATACATAACATTATTTAGATACTATAATAAGTACTAGGTAGTACGTAGTATTAGAAGGTAGTAGTAGCAGTAGCAGTACAGTAGTTGTACTGTGTGAAATCGAATCAAAATTGTTTCTCTTTTTTTGTGGCCAGTGAGCGGGGTTACTGAATGGTGAGCTCGTTTTGAGTTGGGCGCTTAATAAGTTTCTCTCTTGTCTTGGTGTTACTTGAGAGAGAGAGAGAGTGTGTGTGTGTGTTGATGCCTGGATTTGTTTGTTGCTCAATGTAATTGTGCTTGTGAGTAGTTATATCACACAAGAAACGGCAACACCTAAAAGAAAAAGAAAAAGAAAAAAGAAAAGAAAAAAAAAAAAGAAACAAAGAAAGAAGGAAGGAAGAAAAGAAGATAAAAAGCTCAAGATGGTTTGTAGAGGGTCCACCATCACTGCTCGTCAAGCCATGCTTTGCATCTCGCAACTCCCCCCCCGTTCCCGCCCGATCTGAGCTACCCGGTTGAGATGCGGGTTTCTTCATGGGATTTCATGCTGGCAAGGCATTTGTTATTATTATTATTATGATTATGATTATGATTATTGTTATTGGGAAATGAACTGCTACATATCGCAAAATAAGACTTGTCCCCCCCCCCCCCCCCGAGTTAGGAAGAGTCGTGGGATGTCATTGAATTAGTTGGTATTAATTGCAGCGCCCAGTCACGGTTGATTTTGTCGGCACCTGGGGATTCCCCGTCCCGTTTTGCGCTAATACAAGTACTTGCCTCCTCTCTTCCTAGACCGGTTTTGTGTCGACTTACCTAGATAGGTAGGTACTCCTAGGTCTAGAGGATGCGTGTGCATGCTTGGGGTTAGTATTTTGTCGCTGGTGAACTTCTCCATCCTTCTCCATCTGCCGTCTTTGTCTGTCTGGCTGGTGCTCCTTCTCTATTCTGGCATGTCTTTTTTTCTTTTCTTTTCTTTTCTTTTCTCTTTCTTTCTTTCTTTCTTCTTTTTTCGCGCATCAGAACAGAACGGGACGACAAACTAAAAGCTGGGTTAGAGCATACTATAGGTAGGTGCTACTATGCAGTTAGTCCTGGCCCTGCCCTCCCTCCCCCTCTACAGCCTATGCCTGGCCCACGTGTGTGTGTGTGTTGGCTAAAAGCGTTACGCCGTTCGTTACGCCGTTGTACTATTTTGTTACCAGGAGAGCAAATGACAGCTCTCTCTTTCTTCTCTCTCTTTCTCTCTCTCTTTTTTTTTATTTAAAAAAAAAAGGGTGTTGGGGGAAAAAGAAGGTCGAGCTGGTGTGTACGGAGGGAGTACCTCAGTGTAGCAACAACATGTTTACTCGTCGTTGTACCCAAGAGGAGATTCGCAGCGTTTCCACCTCCAGGCTCAGGCAAGCCAAGCAAGTATCACGACTGCATATCACCGTTTTACTGCTTTATAACCACGTACTTCCGATACTTGCACAATAACGTACCGAGAAGAGAAACGACAAAGGAAGCGGGGGAGGTTAATTTGGGGGGGGGGGGGGCGAATCAGCCCATGGGGGGGGGTTTCGCCCATTTTGTTTTGTTGAGCGCCAGGCCTCGAAGCACAGCAACCAAAACCCGCTAGCGGGTAGCGCAAAGCCCAAAGCCCAAAGGCCCCCCCCCCTCCAGTACGCGTTATTTAGGTGGTGTCGCATGCAAATCCAGAGCGGGCCCTCACCGCCTGGAAACGGCCTTTCGGCGTGTTGTTGTTGTTGTTGTTGTTGTTGTGTGGCGGGAGCTTTGAGAGAAGAAGGGAAAAAAGAAGAAAAGAAAAAGAACAAGAAAAAGAACAAGAATAATCATAACAACAACAATAATAATAATAATGAAAAGAGACGTCATTGGAAGCAAATCTTGAGCTGCTCGCATTCCCTCTTGTGCCCGCAAAAGCCGCTGCTGTCGCTTGCTGGTGGTTTTTACCGGTAGTACCTAGTAGTAACGCACGTAGTAGGCATTCCCTGAGCACCCAGCAGCATTAGCACCCAGCATTAGCACCCAGCAGCAGCACCCAGCAGCAGCACCTACCTAGCAAGCAGGTAATGCATGGCCTGTTGTACGTGCCAATGTTTCCAGCGGCCTGACTCTCCTGTTCGCACACCCAAGCCCACGCCGATCCCCCCCCCTTGTTTGGTTTGTTTGTTTGTTTCTGGCGCTCCACCGCCTATTCATCCCGTCGTTTTTCCTTCTCCCGCTCGCTCTTTTTTCCAGGTCCGGCTGTTTTTTTTTTTTTTGGCGTCTCCTCACGCTTCCTTTCTCCCTCTGAGAGTGTGGACGTCTAAAAAAAAAAAAGAAAAAGAAAAGAAAAAGAAGAAAAAAAGGAAAAAAAAAAATCTACCTTTAAAAAGCGATTTGGAAAACCCGGATCCTTTTTTGTCCAGGAGGCCTGGCAGGAGCGGTTTGGGTTTTTTTATTTTTTTATTTTTTTGCAATTTTTTTTTTTTTGCATTTTTTTTCCCCCATCACAACACCAAAAAGAAAAAGAAGAAAAAGAAATAATAATAAAAAAAAAAAAGTTGCCCAACCGTTATTAGCGACAAGTGAGACATCCCACCATCACACACACCCCCCTCTCTCTCCCCTCTTCTCCCCACCACCACACACACACACTCTTATGGCTTTTGCGACCTGCTAACTCTCGTCGATCCTGGTACTAGAGTCGCAACAAATCTGCACTCTCCACAGTCTCTCTCTCTCTCTCTCTCTCTCTCCTCCTTCTTTCTCCTCTTCTTTTCTTTTTCTTCTCTCTTCTCCCTTTTCGTGTTTGTGTGTGTATGTTTTGTGTGTCTGTGTCTGTGTGTCTGTGTCTGTGTCTGTGTGTCTGTGTGTGTCTGTTTTTTTTTTTTTTTTTTTTTTCCCTTCCCGAAACTTGTTCTTCCAGGCCAGCCTCAGCGGAAAACGGCCCAGAGTGGTTCATTTGCAACGACCGTTGAATTTTTTTTTTGAATTTTTTTTTTGCCCCCAAGAGCCCTCCTTCCGACCGAACAGGATGGGCGACTCAACCGGCCTGGCGACGGAGGTTTCTGACATGAACAAGACGACGGCTGTCAGTAGTAGCTCTAGAGCTCCCCAGAGCCAGAGCTCTCGGCCAGCCAACGGCGCCACGAACGGGCCGCTGTACATGCAAACTGCTGGGAACAATGTCGTTCTCGTCCGTCGGGTGAGACGCAAGGATGAAGGGCTCTGGAAGCCCCTGGCCCGCTGGTTCGTGGAGAACCAAGTCGGTACGGTTGGCCTTTTTTTTTTTTTTTTTTTTTTTTTTTGGTTTGTTCAGGTTTGGTTTGTTTGCGATTTGCGATTTGCAGCTGCCCTCGATGGGGTTGCGCAATTGGGGGCTGCGCTCTGCTACGCAACAACTCTCGCGGCTTTGTGTCAAGTCAAGCGTCATTGCTCTCTCTCTCTCTCTCTCTTTTTTTTTTGTCTCTTCTCTTTTTCTCCCACTTTTTTTTTTCCCTCTTCTTCTTCTTGCTCCTCCTTCTCCTCTTCTTCTGGCATTGTTTTTTTTTTCCCCTCCCAAAATTGTTTTCCCAAAATTGTTTTCCCAAATTTTCCGTCCTTCTTTTTTTTTTTTATCATTTGCCATGGGTTGGAAAAAGCTGACTTTTTGTGCTTCTACGGAACTAGGCTTGTCGCTCAACCTGCTCACTCTCCTTTTCCTCGCCCACGCCTGTATCCCCAAAGCCAGAATACACACGACCAAGTTCTTCCACCTCTCCTACCTGAACGACAAGACGGACAAGTACGCCACTGGAATTGACGATGCCTATTTGATCGCCTTCTTCATTGTTCTCTTTACTGGTCTTCGGGCCGGCACCATGGAGTATATTCTGACGCCGTTTGGCCGGCTCAATGGAATCAGCAAGCGAAAAGATCTTACCCGCTTTAGCGAGCAAGCCTGGCTGCTCATCTATTATGCCATCTTTTGGCCTACGGGAGTGGTACGTGATGATTTGTGGAACGCACACCTCCGTGGGTTGCGAGAAAGGGGAGGCGAGGGGATGTGCATGGCATGGTCCGCTGACTGACGGGTGATTCAGTACCTGTACTGCAACTCTCCTGCCTACCTGAACATGAGGGAGCTGTGGACCGACTGGCCGAATCGCGAAATGGGCGGCCTCATGAAGGGGTACATGCTTGCCCAGTGGGCGTTTTGGCTGCAGCAGATCGTCGTCATCAACATCGAGGATCGCCGCAAGGACCACTGGCAAATGTTCAGCCACCACCTCATCACCACGGCCTTGATTTCCTCTTGCTACTGCTACCACCACACCCGCGTCGGCATGTTCATCTTGGTCATCATGGACGTGGTGGACCTCTTCCTTCCTGTAAGCTGACTCGTCGGGTGGTTTTGAAATTGGGACTCTCTCTGTACGTGCGACGACTGACACGGCAATTCCCCGACAGGTTGCCAAGTGCCTCAAGTACTGCGGCTACTCCATGCTCTGCGACTTGGCCTTTGTTCTCTTCATGGTCTCGTGGTTCGTGGCTCGGCATGTCTTGTACATCATGGTCTGTTGGTCCATCTACGCCCACACGACCGAGATTATGCCTGCCGGGTGCTTCGTGGGCCCAAACGACGCTTTGCTCGGACCCTTGGACGCCCCCGCCGGCTTCTCCTACCTGATCGAGCCGTTCTTCAACTCCACCGGACGCGTCTGCTACAACGAGACGGTCAAGTGGGCTTTCCTTACGCCCCTCATCCTCCTCCAGGGGATTACGGTTTTATGGTTCACCATGATTGTTCGCGTTGCCATCAAGGTCATCCGCGGAGACGGCGCCGAAGATTCTCGCAGCGACGATGAGGGCGGCGAGGAGGAGGACGAAGAAGAACTCATCTACGAGGAAATCCGGCCGCTGGAGCAGGAGGTGGGCGTGGAGGACTTGGATCTCAAGAGCTGGGAGCGGCGCAATGGGCTTAAGAAGCAGGCTTCTGCCAGCGGAGTCAGTTTACCGGGGCACAGCGATCGCAAGGAACTCCTCGGCCGCATCGGCTGCGAGAAACAGGTGGATTAAAATTTCTGCCTGGCCCGAAACGAGAAGGAGAACAAGGAGGAGGTGCTCCTTTTTTTTTTCTTTTTTCTTCTTTTTTTTTCCTTGGGACGACGGCGTTTTAGGAGTTGTTGCTGCCCCCTTGACACATTTTACTTTCCTTATCTTCTCTTTTTGTCTTCATTTTTTTTTTGTCGGGAAGGGCCTTTTTTTTTTTTTTTTTTTTTTTGTGTTTCTTTTTCAATGGTGAACTTTGTTGTTTGGGATATGGGATATATTTTCAATTGGCAGGGTGTCTCTTTACTAACCTGCCAGGGGAGCTCAGGCAGAGCGACATGAAATGGGCGAACAGAAGGATGATGCTAGAAGAAGCCTTCAATGATACCATATGCTACGACAACTGACATTATGAGATGTTGATGGAGGGGGAAAAAAAAAGATGGTTTGCTATAGACTCGATAGAGAGTTGATTGATTTTGTGGAAGCCTTTTCTCTCTCTCTCTCTCTCTTTCTCTCTCTCTCTCTCTCTCTCTCTCTCTCTCTCTCTCTCTCTCTCTCTCTCTCTCTCTCTCTCTCTCTTCCCTCTTCTTTCCTTGTTTTTTTTTTTCTTTCCTATTCTTTTCCATTTTGCCTGGTTCGTTTTGAGCGTGTGTAGTTGTGCGTGACGTGATGGGAGTATCGCATAAGAGAGAATTGAGACTTTTTTTTTTGAGAGAGAGAGAGAGAGAAACGCTCTCAGCGTCTCGACTTGATTGATTTACTGTAAACGGTAAAATATTTGCACGGGCAGGGATAATTTCTGCCTTTCTTTTCCGTCTTTCCATCTGGCCGAAGCAAGGCGGAAGGAAAATGTGTTTTTTTTTTTACAAAAACAAAAAAAAACCAAAAAAAAACAAGAGGCTATATTTCATTTCCATACACGCTTCATTAAAAAAATAAATTTTTTTTTGCCATAGTGGTATTTTTTTTTTAATAAAAAAGTTTTTTTCCCCAATTTCTTTCTTTCTTTCTTTCTTTCTTTCTTTCTTTCTCACATTTCCTTTTCCAAAAAAAAAAAAAAAAAAAAAATCCAGCCCTTAATATCCCAATCTATCCATCTAATCATCTCCCCCCCCCCCCCCCCCCTTTTTTTTTTTCCCCCCTTTTCATAACCCCGACTCGAGCATCTCCTTGGCCATTTCCTGCAGCTTAAACTTTTGAATCTTGCCGCTCGCCGTCTTGGGGTAGTCGGCGACCCAGAAGACGTACTTGGGCACCAGGTGGCTCGACAGTTTGGCGCGAACCCAGCCGCGCACGTTCTCCCTCGTCAGCCTCATCTCGGCCTCGTCGTTGCCGCGGTTGGGGCCGGCCGTCGACCAGCCCGCGCGGGGGACGACGAAGGCGGCGACGGCCTCGCCCAGGCGCTCGTCGGGAACGCCGGCGACGCTGACCTCCTGGACGCCGGGCAGCCGGAAGAGGCAGTCTTCGACCTCGAGCGGGTGGATGTTCTCGCCGCCGCGGATGATGAGATCCTTGATGCGGCCGGTGATGCGGACGAAGCCGCGGGCGTCCATCTCGGCCTCGTCGCCCGAGTACATCCACGTGCGGCCGTCGGCCTCGCGGCGCCGGACCTGGGCGGTGCGCTCCGGGTCGCCGTAGTAGCCCTTCATGACGAGGTAGCCCGAGGCGGCGAGCTCGCCGCGCGCGCCCAGGGGCAGGATCCTGGCGCGGTCGAGGGGGTCGACGATCTTGACGGTGGTGTGCGGCATGGGGGCGCCGACGGACGCGGTGCGCTGGGCAAAGGGGTCCGACGGCCGCGTCATGCAGCTGACGGGGGCCGTCTCCGTCATGCCGTAGCAGATGACGAGGTCCCGCAGGCCGAGGCGCCGGTAGACGGCGTGCATGAGCGCCTCGGGGACGCTGCTGCCGGCGACGATGCCCTTGCGCAGGTGCCGCGGCACGGGCAGGTCGCCGGCGGCGGCGTCCATGGCCTCGAGGATGGAGACGAGCATGGTGCTGACGCCGTACAGGCCGGTGGCGCGGTGCTCGGCGGCCATGCGGACGGTGGCCGCGGGGTCAAAGGCCGGCGACGGGAAGAGGATGGCCGCGCCGGTGGTGGCCGCGGCCATGTAGCCGAGCACGGAGCCGAAGCAGTGGAAGAGGGGCGGCGGCACGGCGATGCGGTCGGTCGGGTCGAGGCCCATGCGGTCGGCGATGAAGGCGCCGTTGTTGAGGATGGAGGTGTGCGACAGCTGGGCCGCCTTGGGCGCCGACGTGGTGCCCGACGTGAACTGGATGTTGATCGTGTCCGACGGCTGCAGCGGGCCGTCGGGCCTGACGGCGCGGTCCGAGCCCTCGAGCAGCGTCTCGTACGGCGTCAGCGCGCGGCACCGGTCCGGCCGGAAGCCGTCGTCGACGCCTCCGTGGCCGGCGCGGTTGTCCACGACGACGACCCTCTTGAGCGTGGGGACGGCCTCGCTCTGGACGGCGCCGCCGCCGAGGTCGCCCACCAGCCTCTCCAGCAGCGGCCTGTTGCTGCGTCCTCTGCCCGGGCGGTAGGCCAGGTCGGCCACGGCGCTGACGACGAGGACCTCGGCCCCGAGGTGGCTCAGCGCGGCCTCGACCTGCTGGGCGTTGAAGCTCGGGTTCAGCGGCGCCAGCACGGCGCCGAGCTTGAAGAGGGCGTACGTCAGGGCCGCGAACTCGGCGCTGTTGCCCAGCGAGACGGCCACGCGGTCGCCCTTGCGGACGCCGAGCGAGGCGAGGGACCACGCGAGGCGGTTGGATGCGAGGTCGAGGGCGTGGTATGTGAGGCTGGTTTCCCGGGCGAGGGGGGCCGGCGCTCGGGCGATGACGGCGGGCCGGTCGCCGTGGCGGGAGACGACGGAGGCGAAGTGTTGGGGGATGGTGCCTGTGAAGAGGGCGGGCTGGGAAAGGGGGTAAATAGTCGTAAGTAGAATGTTAGCCGTCTCTGGCCTTTGGCATGTCTGTGTGTGGTGGGTTTTATAATGGGATATGGAAGAGAGAGAGGGGGAGAGAGGGAGAGAAAGGAAGATGGAGAGAGAGAGAGAGAGAAAGGAAGTTAGAGAGAGAGTAGAAGGGGAGAGAGCATAAGGAGAGGCAATGAGAGTCGACGCGCAGCCGAGACGGCTCGACTCATTCATCCATCGTCCTCACTTTTCTCTCTCTCTCTCTCTCTCTCTCTCTCTCCCTCTCTCTCCTCTTTGCCCCCCCCCTCCCCTCGCAAGACCAACCCAACCCTTCACATGCCAACTCACCTCCGTCGGCCCCGTCCGTATACTCAGCCCCTCAGTCCCCAGCAAGCTCGCCGACTGCTGCCACTCCGCCTTGCCCTGCAACAATCCCCCGTCAATCCGCGGCGGCCTCGTCGCCGATACTGCCGCCGTGCTCATGGCGGCAGCAGCAGCAGCAGCTCTTCGTGCCGCGGCTCGCACTCTTGCTCTGGAGCTTCGGCCCAGCAGCGGGCCGGCACAAGCCCGCGAGTACATGGACATTTGGCGAATGCGATGCGGTGCGTTTTTGGTGACGACTGTTTAATAAGTCATGTATGTATGTAGCAAAGGGGCCAAAAAAATAAATAAATAAAAAGAAAAAGAAAAAAGAAAAAAGGAAGAAATGAGGAGAGAGTTCAACCAAATGTTCAATTCACTCGGGAAAAAAAAAAAAAAAAGTTGTCGTGCCCAAAGAGCAGCCAGCCATTCATGCAAGGGGAAAGGCAAATGAACAAATAAAAGGAGAAGAAGAAGAAGAAGAAGAAGAAAAGGCAAAACCAAGAGAGACGAGAACCAAATCTTATTCCCAGCCTCGCCGTGTAGACGCACGCACGCATTCACGCCCTCTCTTGACTCTCACACCACACACACACACACTCTCTCTCTCTCTCCGTCTCTCTCTCTCTCTCTATATATATATATTATATATATATTATATGCATGATAAAAATGGGCTTTTTTTTTTTGGGCCCAGCCGGTTTCCCCAGAAATCCGAGCCGCTCGGAACGCTCCCACACCCACTCGGACCGCGTTTCAAAAGCCCGGGACGCTTTTTTTTTTGTCTCTCTCTCTCTCTCTCCCTCCCTCTCTCCCTCTCTCTCTCTGTATGTCCGTTCTGTCTCTCGCGCCAACGCCCTTCCCCACATCAGCCCGCCACAGGACCGCCCCCCATCTCGCCTTCTCCCCAAAAAGTGGGGGAAAAAAAAGAAAAGAAATAAAGAAGAAGAAAAAAGAAAAATAAGAGAGAGAGAGAGAGAGAGACCCAAAAGGACGCGGTCCGATCCGGCTGCAGCGGCGTGTTGCTGCGGAAGAAGCTCAAAGAGTTGTGGATCGATCGTCCGCTGCGGCTGAAATCACCGACCCCGTCCGCAGCCTGAATGCGATCCTTGAAAAGAATGGGGGAATCCCGAGGTCCGCAATGCTGCCCCCCCAGCCAGTCGGTCAGTCAGTCAGTCTCGGTCCCTTTACGCTGTTCCGTCTACAAACGGGTGAACGGCTGCCGTCTATTGGTTTTCTTGCGCCGCAGCGAGTCACGCAATTTCTCATGTACCGTGTCTGCGGGGTCTCTGGAACCATCCGTCTGTGCATGTGAAATAAAAAAGAAAGAAAAAGAAAAAAAAAAGGTCCGTTCTTTGTTTCGATTTTTTCTTCTTCTTCTTTTTACTGACCTCGGCTCTACTCCAGACAAGCTTGCGTTTGGTGACGCCAACGGCTATAAGACAGATGCGGATGGACATGCTCACCAACAAGGGGAAAAAGGAGAAAAAAAAAAAAAAAAAAAAAAACTCCAACCGGCATCTATCCCACCTTGTCCTCGATTTGATAAAAAAAAAAGAAAAAAAAAAGAGAAGAAAAAAAAAACACACAAAGCCGAAAGTACACACGAGTCTAACTGTCCCGATGCTGATGATGCCGCAATGCGTAATGGAAAACCAACTTTCCCTCCTTTCCCACTGCCGCTGCCCCCGAGATATAGCCGTGACACCCACCATAAGCGGCGCAGGAACAAAAGGGAAGGGGAAAAAAAAAACCATTATTACCCGAGATAAGATGTAACGATGCGGAACCCAGCCCACTGCGGCGGAAAAAGAGAGGGAGGGGAAAAGAGAAAAAGAAAAAAGAAAAAAAAAAGAAAAAAAAAAGAGAGAGAGAGAGACCAATGGTCAAGAATATACAGGTGCGGGGAATGGAAAGTAGCATCTCATCTCCTCGGCTCAGGGTCATGCAGAGTCATATATAATAGGCTCGGCGACGCCCGCTCTCATTCTTGTTCCGGAGCTTCTCCTTGTCCTTGTCCTTCTTCCTGCTCCTGTTGGGTCTCGCCAATATGTCTCTCGCTTTCGGGCTTCCAGGTTCCTGTGAGGCGCCACGGTTAGCCTGCATCGCCTTCTTCTTTCTTCTGCTTCTTCTTCTTTCTTCTGCTTTTTCTGCTTCTTCTTCTTTCTTCTGCTTCTTCTTCTGCTCCTTCTGCTTCTGCTTCTTCCTTCTTCTTTCCCAAAATCAAAAAAACCATCACTTACCCTCAAAGTCGTGCTTGACAAATGCCATGGGGTCATCGTAATCCTTGGCGCCCATCTGGCCGACGCCGGGCGAGAAGCTCGTAATGGGCAGCACGACGACGTCTCCGACCCGCTTGCTCGTCTGCATGCTGGTAAAGTTGCGGTAGTCAATCTTGCCCGTGCTGTGCTCCATGTCGAAGAAGCGCTCGTCGTTGAAGTAGTCCATGATGGTGTCGGTCCACACGGCGGGCCCCGTGAGGTCCACGACGCGGTCGCCCCGGAAACCGGAGAGCTTGCCCGCCCGCTTCAGGGCCAGCGTCGAGTTGGTGATGCGGCTGATGATGTCGCGCAGCACCGGGTGGCCGGGCTTGGCCTGGATGGTCCACTGGCAGAACTGGATGCGACGGCTGTACCACTCCGCCCAGTCGGGCCGGTCGGCGTCCGCCTCGATGCCAATGACCAGCCCGACCGTCTCCTTGGGGATCTGCGGCGGGATCCACTCGACGGCGCTCCTGATGGCGTACGTGTCAATGTCCGAGTAGATGCCGCCGCGGGCGTACAGGATCAGGTAGCGGAAGAAGTCGGCCTTGAGGACGGGCATGGGGAGGGCGTGGTACGTCTCCAGGACCTCGGGGATGCTCGCGTACAGCAGCTGGAGCAGCGTGTCGGCGACGGCGTCGGTCACGACTTCGTGGACGAAGCCCGGGTGCTCGATGGACCACGACGCTTCCTGCTCGCGGAACTCGAACTCGCCCTCTCCGGGAGTGTACTTCCAGGTCTGCCAGATGTAGGCGGGGAACTTGGATTCGATGTCGTACGAGTACGCGTAGCCGAGCTTTTCGTACGTCGACATGCCCGACATGTCCATCATGGGTTTCTGCGCGACGGGCGGCGGAGCCGCTCGCTGCTGATTGCCGGCCGCGGCCAGCGCCTCTGCTTCGGCATCTTGGGCCTTGGACGAGCTGGATGCGCTCGATTCGGCGTGATGTGATTGAGAGACGAGGAAGAAGACGGTCAAGAGAAACGCCGCCGCAAAGAAGGCGCGGCGTGGATTCAACATTGCGGCTTCTATGTGCCTGCGTGCGTGCGTGTGCGCGCGCGTGTGTGTGTGTGTGTGCGTTTGTGTGTGTGGCGCTCTCTTTCTTTTTCCTTCTCTTTTTTCCCCTTCTTTCTATTCTTCTTCTTTTTCTTCTTCTTCTTTGGCCTTCTTTTATAATTCTTGTTCTCGTTTCGTGTATTACGTCAACAACGGAGATGCGAGGTCGGAGACTGTGCCCAGTAGGCCCCGAATCCCTAGAATTTAAGCTATAATAGCCAACACCAAGCACAGCTTCGGCCGAGCAATTCACAATACAACAGCCGAGAAAAGACGGCGAGGGAGGATATGGAGGAGAATAGTAGAAGTAGGGAGGGTAAGAAAAGAAAAAGAGAAAAAAAGAAGAAAAAGGTCCTCGTTTGCTTCCGCTTGCCAAGGGGGGGGGGGGGGGGGGCGGTTCGTTTCCCTCGTTTTCCCGTCTTTTCTTCTCGCTTGATTAGGCGTCGGAGGCGGGATGCAAGGGGAAAAAAATAAATAAATAGGGAATTAAAAGAGGCGATGACGAAAGGGGCGGGATGGCACAATCAATCCGGCTAGGAGGATCCCAAGGGTGTGTTTTTTTTTTTTTTTTTTTTTTTTTTTAAAAAGTTTGACGAAGAAGAAAAGGGTCTCGAAGGGAAAAGGGCTTGACCGAGGAAAAGAAGAAGAAGAAAGAAGAGAAGAAGGGGGAAGAGAGAGGGAGAGAGAGAGAGAGAGAGAGAGAGAGAGAGAGAGATGGAGAGATGGAAAAAGAAAGAAAGAAAGAAAGAAAAAAAAAACAGATTAAATGATCCACGGATAGGCAAGTTTGGGTTTGACGAGAGATGGGTGGATGCATGCAGTGGCTTCCGTCGACTGACTACGTACTACGTACTACTTTTGATGTCATCTTTTCTTTTTTTTCTTCTTTTTTTTTTCCAACTTTCTTTTTTCTTTTTTTGGAGAAGCTCCAGGAGGCAGAGCTAAGCTGAAAATAATAATAATAATAATAATAATAATAAAAGACAGAGAGAGACAGAGACAGAGATAAAGATAGAAAAAGGGAAAAAAAAAAAAAAAAAATTTGGTACAGAAAATAGGGGCGTTGCTCAGCCCTGTAGTGAGAAAAAGCCCACTTTTTTTTTATTCTTATTTCTTATTTCGGTGATGGCCTCTCCCAAGGCAATTAATTGGATCTTGATAGCGATAACAATAATGGCGTCACCCTTCGCCGGGCCGGGGATACGGCAATGGGGAGCTGCAAGCGGGCTTCTGACACCCAAAAGTTGTTGCCGCGTCATACATAATATGTTGACATGACTCTTTTTGATTTTTGTAATCACGCATATACATAGCAAAGTGAGAGAAACCCCCCACCCACTAAAAAAAAAAAAAAGGAGGATAATGCTGCTGCTAACAGCTACCTTACCTACCTTACCTATACAACTACAGCTACAGCTACAGCTGCTGCTGCTACTGTTTTACTTTGTTACATATGGGGGGGGAGCTCGGGCATGAAACGCCAGACTTGTTCTGCGGAGTTTGTTAGCGCCACCATTCGGGTCTGGTCGCTTGCAGCAGATCTCCGCCCATTTGTCTGCTTCTCTTCTCTTCCTCTCTTCTCTTTTCTTCTTGACGAATTTTTTAATTTTAATTGTAATTTTATTTTTTATTTTTAAATTTTAAATTTTTTTTTTCAGGTCAACAATCTGATCCAAACTGTAGAGCCTCCTCGTTGCCCTTGAAAAATAGCAACGGCGGCACAGCACAGCACAGCATAGCAAACATCCGGGGTGGCACCAAAGGGGGGAGAGGAAGAGAGAGAGAGAGAGAGAGAGAGAGATTATTAGAGAGAGACCCAACCGACGGGATTTTCTCGCAATTTGCGGTTCCCATCGTTTCATATTCCCCCCCCCCCCCCCCCTTCTTCCCCTTCTTCCCGTTCTTCCCCCCGGAGGAGGAGTTTGCATCCTATGTATTGAAATGCGGCTCCAGATCTGTGTAGCGCAAATGCCCGGTTTTTTATTTTTTTTTTAAAAAAAAAAAAGTTGGACAGCATTTACCATCTCCACCGGCCAAGGCAGCCTTTTTTTTTTTTTGTTTTTTTCAGTAACCGAAACCATGGGCAAATGAATTTATTATTATCATTATTATATCATTTATTTTATATCATTTATTTATTTATTTTTAAAAATAAAATTTGGGTTTTTTTTCCCCTTTTGGAAGGGGGCATGGGTGCGCCAAAGTTACTCCGTAGCAGTAGAGGTACCTTGCCTCGAAATATGCATCATGTATGTACATATCAGCTCGTGTCCTTTCTCTAATCAGTGGATGGGGGGGGTGCCCCTTGCAATCTTATCTTTTCTGAGCTCTACATACATACATACATATACATACAAATGTAGAGTAATTTCATGGGGTGTGCGATGACATACCTTACCTAATACCTACTAATAAGTACGGAGTACAGTGATAACATAAACATGCCGATTTACCCCCTGCGCTGACCATGTCCCAGGACGCGGCACGAGCACAAGCTTTTTCTTGGCGAGATAGAGATTGGCTCAAGATCGTTGCAATTTGCGATAAAACGTTGCCCTCCGCTCGAGGTCTTGGTACATACTGTAGTGTGTAGCGAGCGAAGCGGGATGAAGAGAATCAACGGAGGCTGCCCTTGCCTTTTGGTGCTGCTCGAAGCTGAGGCGCTTGGGTTAGGCTCCTCTGCCTGACGATGCCGGCTGTAACATGAGGGCGTGGAAAGCGATTCGACCTTTTGGCTCGCGTATCGTTTACACGGGGGTCGAGGTGCAAAACAAGTTTTGTTCTCTTTGGCACACGCTGCTTTTTCGTCTCGATGCCGTTTGTGTACCTCTCGATGCCGAGGGTAAAAAGAGGGGGGGGGGGGGGGGTCTAAGCTTCTATGCCCGTATTTCCCTCAGCTACGGTTGTTTTTATATTAATCTTTATTTCATACTTTGATTATTTTATTAATTTGCGTACTTTTTTTTTAAAAAAAAAAAATCTTTATTTTGATGCTGAATTTAATTTTCTCGCACAGATAGATATACGAGCGCCCACTCCTTTTTCTTCTTTCGTATTCCTTTCCATGCACATCTCCCACCACCGGGCCAATTGGTAGCGGAGCGGAGCTGTAAGGCTACATAATACTTTAGTACTACCTTAATTGATGACAGCCAAGGCAAGGTATTCCCACCAAGGTATGTAGGTTGCTTATATCACTTAGTACGCAAGATGTGAGAAAAAAAAAAAAGAGGTTCAGCACAGCCTCGTTGCGTGAGCAGGGCTGAGGCTGAGCGGGCGAGTTTGCTTCGAAATAAAGGCAAGGTATAAATAATAGCCCCCAATTGCTTCGCCACCAGCAGGTGTGTCTGTCAACGCGGCAAAAAGCTCTTACTGGCAATCTTAGTAAGTACACTAGGTACCTACTAGGTACCTAGTAGTACTAAGCACCCGCTGGAGTGCTGATGGGCGGGTACCTACTCCTACTACAGGTACTACTAGGTACTAAAGGCACTACCTTAGTACTATGTAATATGTACGTATTGATTGGCAAGGGCTTTGACAATCACTGGGGGAGAAATGATGAATTTGAGGAATTAGATGGAATGAACAAGACGCGACGCGATGCTCTCGGGATATCGAATGCCGCCTGCGAATACAATGTTTTTTTCGCCTCTATCAAGAACAACCTTTCAAACTTGTGTAAATGAAATGTAGTAACTACTAGGTACTCTGTAGGTGCCAACTGGTAAGGTAGTGCTAGGTACAGCTAGCTACCTAGGTATGGTCGTAATTTCCGCTCTGCTCTTCTCATATGTACCCGAAACATTCAAGTTATGCCTTGTTTTTTTTTTTTTTTGAGGCAACAAAATATAAATAAATAATGTTTACCCGAATAAATCTTTGTAATTCCAACGTGCCTTAAAAATGTAAACAAATCTTCAAAGCTGGCAGGTTTGCATTCAAAGTTCTAAATCCCCCTCTCTTTATTGAGAGAGAATAACGGGCGGAAAAAAGCCCTGCACAATTATCACCTCAGGACAAAAAAAAAAATTAGCATCCCAAGCACATACTTTGAACAAAATCTAAAATGAAAATATCGACATTATTCATCCAAGTTGAAATTTCTGTCTTTTTATTTTCCTTTTTTTTGTTTTCTTTTAATGTTTTTTTTTTTAAAAAAAAGTAATGTTTAACGATTTTCATTCTTCACAATGTTGACGTTTGTCTTTGTTGGTGACATTATACCATTATTTTTTTTTTTTCCTTCTCGCCCTTTTTATATATTATTTATTTTTTATTTATTTTTTATTTTAATTTGAAGTTTAATTTAATTTAATTTTCATTTTAATTTCATTTTCGGTTTTTTTTATTTTCATCTTCATTTTCATTTTTCATCATGTCCAGCGCTTCATGCATGCAAAATACCTATTCAAAAGTACCACCCGGGCGAACCTGGGCAGCCTTGTCAGGTTACCTCGCCCAACCGACCCTACAGGAAACTTTGGGTTGGTGCCCGAATGCCATCGTTCACCGCGGTTGACCGACTTTCTCCCATCGCAAGACGCAAGCGCGCCGCTCAGCACATTTGCTGGCTGGATATCAATTTACACGATTTCAAACTATAACAATGGCGAGCCCCGACTTCATCTGCGCAAACTGGCACCCCAGCCACAGTGACTGTAAGAAAAGCGGCAGATACACCTGCAAGAACTGTCTTCTCGTCGTCGTACGTCTGCTCTCTCTCGTTTGTCCAATATATATATATATATATAATACACATATACACATGTACATACACACATACACACATACACACATACACACATACATACATATATGCATACGTACATGTATCGTTCGGTGGTGGTTCTGACCAAAGGCCATCTGCGCAGTATTGCGGCTCGTCATGCCAAAAGGCTCACTGGCTCAGGCATCGTACTGATTGCAAGGGCCCTCTGGCCAGGGAATCGTGGCAACCCGCCTGGGCTAGGGAGGACCGAAAACCCGCCTTCGTAAGGGACGATTTGGGGCTGCCATTTGGGCCGAATAAATACCTCTGGGGCAATGTCCCCGCCCTTGATATCCTTCGCCTGGGATCAAACGAGGGTGACGATTACGACGGAGACTTGAGCCTCCTTTTTGCCGGTGCGTGACGAGCCTTGGAAAGGCCATGTTCTAATTTCGTATATATATTATATATATATATATATATATATATATATATATATATATATATATATATCTCAGCAGTGCACGACTTGAGGTGGGCGGGGGGGTTTGCTAAATTCATCTTGAAGCGTCGGGAGACCTTCGAAATGTCGTCATGACGATTGCCAGGCTTCCGAGCAGCTACAAGCGCTCCATCAAGATCGCGATGAACGACCGAGACCTCGACATTGTGGCCCGCAACGCGATCCTGCTCCTCATCGCCCTCGTAGTCGAGAACGTGGACGAGGCGGTCGACCACATGATCCACATTTGGTACTCGGCTTTCGTGCGAAAGTCGGACGCCCATCTCCTCGAGCGTCAAATCCGCCCTCTCGTCCACGACGTCTGCGAAAAGATCAAGGACAAGCCCCCCACGTCCCTGCTTGAAAAGACCTGGACGTTCAAGGGGCGTTCCCTGAGAGTTGCCCTGTGCAAGTCATCCTGGGATAAGTTTCTGTCCCACCTTGACGTCCCCGTAGGCCTGACCACCGAACAAGCACACCGAGTCCGCACCGCCAGCACGCTTGCCGAATCTCGGAGGGATTATCTCGAGCGACGGCTGTATGCCCATTCTCCGGCCCATCGGGTTGCTTTCCACCAGTTCCGTGTAGATGGTCTCCTCTTGCCGTTTGGGTCGCCCCGCGACGACTTCCGAGAACCGAATCCGTGAGCCAAGAGCATGTGCAAGGGCCGAGTTGGGGGGGCGGGGGGGCACGGGCGCTGACGCGAGACAGGACCTTCTTTCAAGGTGCTGGCATCTGGCCGATGAATGACAATGCCGACCCCCTACACGGGTGGTCCTCCGAGGAGGTTGCCGAAACGTCAAGCGGCGCTGCGGCTGCCGACATGTACGGGAAACTCTTCTACTACCTTCGTGCCTTGCTTGGCGCATTTCTCGCCCGTCTCTCGGACACAAACATCTCCTTTCGGCTGCTTCAAGCCGATGTCCTGGACCTGCCCGACCGGCTTGCCGGCGAAACCTTTAGCAGGATTGAGGTAACGTACCATGGCAAACGCCGGTGTCTGCGACTTGATGAATATCCTGCGGAGGGCAGTTCTTTTCTCTCTCAGGCGGGATGAGCGGATATGATGGGACTTGTCATGGATGCTAACAATTCGCCTCCTAGGTATCTAACATTGCGGATGCCGGATACCTGGGAATACACCGAACGCTAGCTCCGATGGTGCCTTTGCTTCAGACCCCCCTCGTGAACAAGCACGCAACGTTGATTACCTTGTTCATGAATGCCATTATCGAAACCATGACTGAGAAAGACAAGAAACCAAACGGCCAGGCAGTACGACGACTTTTACAGTACCTCCCCCAACGAAGAGTCCCGATTTCCGCTTACGACCCTGATGAGCTCAAGCTCTCGTTTGCCATAGGAAAAGTTTTGACGTATAACCACGTTTTGGATCGGTAAGTCCAAGACATTGGCCAAAAAAAAAAAAAAAAAAAAAAAAAAAAAGGGCCCCGGGGGCAAGACCAAAAAACCTCACGGCTGACATCGAAGACGAAAGATACCTGAATGGGCTCCGGTTCCGGGAGTGCGGCGACCTCGTGGGGGCGGCCATGAAAGAAGAGCACACCATTGTCGAGAAGTGGCCGTACCGCCTGAAGCTCCGTCCTGGCCAGCCAGGGGCCCAAGAGGAGTTTGATCGGCTCATGACCGGGTCGGTTTCGGGCAAGGAGTTCTACGTGGAGTGGAGCAGAGTCCGCCAGGGCGTGATTTGAGGGGGGGCCGAGCGGCTTTTGGTCTTGTGGGCAAATGGAAAAAAGCAAGCAGCGTATATGATGGGATAAGAAGACTGTGTAGTTGAAAAAAAAAGGGCAGATTTTCCCGTTTTTCATGCCACTCGTTCTCTCTCTCTCTCTCTCTCTCTCTCTCTCTCTACGGCGCCTCGTGTAGTTTTACTTCCGATTCTGGCAATCCCCCGGCGTTTTTGCCAAACTCTCGGCTCCGCGATCTAGCAGGGAGAAAGGAAGAAAGACAAGAAAAAAAAAAAAAAAAAAAAAAAAAAAAAAAAAAAAAACACCCGCGCGGACGTGGAGCGTCTCCGGAGCGGGGAATCTTGAACGAGAGATGAGGGGGACGAACGACTCCGTAATTATTCTCGCGTGATGACTCCGAACAAAGAGGTGGAGCTTTTGATTCGAGTTGTGTTGTTTTCTTTGGAAAATGCCGTACGGAGTGCTTTCGTCCAAGCTGCTTATTTAGTTATATATATTGTCAATTTTTTTTTCTTTATAATTATGCATGTAAGTGTGTGTATCCCAACGAAGCACAACAGCAACAAGGCGAAAAAGGGGCATCCCAAAAGCCCGCGTCGACGGTCCGAGAAAAGCTGGGCATTTTTCGCAATCTTCTCTTCCCACAAACCCCCTCATTCCCAAATAAATAAATAAATAAATAAATAAAAAATAAGAATAAAAAAAATTTCGATCGAGGCCGGCCGATTCCGGGATCCGCGAGGGAAAGCAATGGCCAAAAGCAGGCAATAAAGCTCATGTCAACTCCGGGGCAGCTTATTTAGTAGTAAGTAAGTAAGTAGTATTTAGGGGAAGATCCAGAATTAAAAAAAAATAGTAATTGTTTCTTGCGTTTTTGGTCAGACGGGGAAAAAGCCGTTTTAACACCCCCCCCCCCCTTAAAAAAAAAACCAAAATTGAAAAAAACCGGCGCAACTGATGATGGGTGATGGAAACTTGTTTGAGCCTCATGCACGGGCAGCGTGGTATCGCCCCAAAGAGGCATGGTCGCGGTCATGTGCCGGAGCGGGAGCTTTTTAGCTTTGTTTTATTTAATGTTTTCCAATTAAACTGTATAACAAAAAAAAGATTTACCTCTTTCAGAAGAAATACGCATTTATTGTAAAGGAGTGGGTGGATTTATTTATTTATTTATTTATTTTATTTTATTTACTTAATTATTCATTTTTTAAAAAAAATTTGGGCTTCTTTTTGTCGTCGCGGCGGAAGAAAAAAGGCTGGAGAAAACAAACACAACCTAATACAGAGTACGTACTGATAAATCTCGCAGCTAATCGCATGTACATATGTACCCATTTTTTTGCCTGGACTTCAAGGTTGTTATCAGAACGGATTATTTTATGGAGTTCGTGCGATTCCGCTGCGCTCCCATTGGCCAGCGATAAAGGTTTTTTTTTAAAAAAAATATATTCTATATAAAAAAAAAAAAAAAACGCGGGGCAGCGCCGCAACCCCCCCCCAATTTTGGAGCGCTGCCCCGCCTCCGCTTTTTCAAGCAAAAAAAAAAAAAAGTTGAAACGATTTTCCATCAAAAAGCAGCCGGCTGTCGATGTACGGGGACAACGAACCAAGGCGGGATTTGTCAAGAAAGCTTCAACGGCGAATTGTCGCGCCCTATGGACGGGAACCCCCTTTTGTCCACCCCCCCTCCCGGTCGCTCCAATTCCGGGGCTCCGGCCGTCCGCGGGGGCCCGTGGAGAGTTTGTTGCCGCTTCGATGGGTGACGGGGTTTTTGGAGGGCAGGCAAAACCACTACTTAAAACCCATGAACGGTCCCGCCGAGAAAGGATGAGACAGAGACAGAGAGAGAGAGACAGAGACAGAGACAGAGAGACAGAGAGACAGAGAGACAGAGACAGACAGAGAGAGAGCGAGAGAAGAGGGAGAGACAGACGGAAAGACGTGCAGAACTGATCATCTCTTTCTCGGCCTTCACTCACGCTGCAGCACCGTTTGTGTTTGGGAGGGCGCCGGTCGGCTGAGCACTAAGCGTACACCCAGCTAATTCATCCTTGGCTTTTTGTCTTGGAATATCTACTCCGTATCACACGACGGAAGAAGCGAAAAGTCAGCTGCTTTGATTCGAATCTCTTCGCTCTCTCCCCCGGCGCAGATAGCTCTTCAACCCCCCCCCCCCCCTTTTTTTTTCCCCCTCCTTCAGCCTTTGGTTCACAGATTGTTTCTATTCAGCACTTCTCCCGCTGTCACTTTGGCTTGTCTTGCTTGCTATTTTACCAAAAGGTTTTTTTTTTTTTTTTTTTTTTTTTTTTTTTTACAATTGTGTCAATTGTGTTACAATGGCCGTCACCGCAGCAGCTCGGCCGCATCCGCTGGCTCCGCTCTCCGAGGCCGAGCACATCAAGGCCCGTGACGCCGTTGCAAAGCATCACGGCGCCTCCGCGTCCATCTTTTTCAGAGCAATCCACGTCCGGGAGCCCAACAAGGCGCAGCTGCAGCCTTTCCTCGAGGCCGAACACACCGGCGCCCTGACGGAAGACACCAAGCGGCCTGCCCGAGAGGCCATTGTCGAGCACGATGTCATCCGGGCTGATCGCTCCGAGTACATCAATGCCGTGGTGAACTTGGACACCGGCGCCGTCACGACGGTGTCCGCTCCGGTGCCTCACCAGCCATACTTTACACCGTGAGACCTCGCCACCTCCATTTTTTTTGTTTGAATATGATGCATTGTGAAGAAGAAGAAAAAGGAGAGAAAAAAAAAAGAAGAAGAAGAAGAAGAAGAAGAAGAAGAATCATCTAACTGCGATGCAGTGGCGAGTTTGACCTTTTCATCGAGCCTTGTCTAGAGTCGGAGCTGTTCAAGAAAGCAATGTCCGAATTTACGCTCCCTGACGGCTTCGAGGTTTGCATTGACCCGTGGCCGTATGGGCCTCCCAACGCCGATGAAAAGGACATCCCGCGATACATGCAGGGTTTGGTCTACGCAAAGGACACCCGCAACAAGAACGAGGATTCCAATCACTACGGCTACCCTATCCCCATCCTCCCCATCATGGACTGGCACACCAAAAAGATCATCAAGGTCGAGCGGATCGCCACCGGCGGCGTCGGCGATGAGCTCGAGCCCAAGGCCCGAGGCGACGAGCCCGTCAGGCTGTTCGAAAACCACCAGGGCTGCGAGTACGTCCCCGAGCTGCTGGACGTCCCCCTGAGGACGGACCTCAAGCCCATCAACATCACCCAGCCCGAGGGCGCCTCCTTCGCCGTCCGCCCGGACGGCCTGATCGAATGGCAAAAGTGGAGGTTCCGCCTCGGATTCACCCCTCGCGAGGGCGCGGTCCTGCACGACGTTCACTACGACAACCGCTCGGTCATGTACCGCGTCAGCTTCAGCGAGATGACGGTCCCGTACGCGGACCCCCGGCCGCCCTTCCACCGCAAGCAGGCCTTCGACTTTGGCGACGGCGGCATGGGCCGGGCCGCCAACAACCTGGAGCTGGGGTGCGACTGCCTGGGCGCCATCCACTACGTCGACGCGCTGCTGACGGAGCCCGATGGCTCGCCGTCCCCCGGCAAGGCCGTGGTGTGCCTCCACGAGCAGGACAACGGCATCCTGTGGAAGCACACAAACTTCCGCACCAACCGGGCGGTGGTGACGCGCAACCGCGAGTTCGTGGTCCAGTTCATCGCCACGCTCGCCAACTACGAGTACATCCTGGCCTACAAGCTGGATCTGGCCGGCGCCATCACCCTCGAGACCCGCGCCACCGGCATCGTCAGCGTCACCGGCATCGACGAGGGCAAGACCAGCGCCTACGGCAACATCATGACCCCCGGCGTCATGGCGCAGAACCACCAGCACGTCTTTGCCGTGCGCATCGACCCCGCCATCGACTCCTACGACGACGCCGACTCGCAGGTCGTCATCGAAGAGTCGCACGGCCAGAGGATCGATCCCGAGACGAACCCGTACGGCAACTTTTACAAGGTCCAGCGCCGGACGGTCGAGGAGGCCACCTGGGTCGACGCCGAGCCGCGCCTCAACCGCCTGATCAAGCTGGAGAACGCCAACAAGAGGAACCCCATCTCGGGCAAGAACCTCGCCTACAAGCTCGTCGCCCCCACCACTCAGCTGCTGCTCGCCGACCCCGAAGGCCTGGCGGCGCAGCGCGCGCGGTATGCGCAGCACAACGCCTGGGTGACTGGCTACCGAGACGGCGAGCTGTGGGCCGCCGGCGAGTTCACGAACCAGAGCACCGAGGAGGTTGGCGGCGTTGCCGACATGGTCAAGCGACGAGATTGGTTCACGGATCGGGAGCCGAGCGCAGCAAAAGCAAACGGGGGCGGCGAGGGCCAGGGGAAGAGGAGCAGCCCTGTGGTCTGGAGTGTGTTTGGCCTGACGCACAACCCCCGGATAGAGGACTGGCCAGTCATGTAAGTTTTTTTTTTCAAACCATGGCGCCCCCCCTTCCCTCCCCATCATATATACATATATATAATGGCTATTAACATTTGATCCCCACCCAGGCCGGTCGAAACCTTCCAGATCCACATCCGCCCTACCGACTTCTTCAATGCCAACCCCGCGCTTGACGTTCCCTCATCCAGAAACGACGCCAGCGTTCTCCTCGGAGGATCCTGCTGCACAGCGTCTGGCGACAAGAACAAGGCAGCGGCGCAGAAAGATCCGGCAACGCACCTCTAGAGGCGGGGCGGCTTCGAGCGTTGACGCCAAGGAGGCCTAGGCGAAATGTTGACGAGAGGCCGGGGGAAGAGGCTGGGCAAGACGTTTTGACGGACTGTTTGGATCCGAGGGGAAATGTATAAAGAAGGCGAAAATCACTCCAAAAAATGTTATCCCTTTAATTTTTTTTTTCTTTAGAGGGATTGTAGATTTTTATTACTCTGTGTATTTTTTTTTATATGGCCTGTTGTCGAGTTTGCCCATTCTGATGGCAACAAGAATTGACCCTTTGAATGTAACCCGCCCCGGTTTGTACTTTCATTTCATCATATTATGTATATAACACACCCATATATAAAACGTACACATAGAATACACTCAACATCTATCTAATACTTATTGGCATCGTTCATCCACTTGCCGGGTTTAGTGGTTGATCTTGAGAGAGAAATCGACATGCGGAACGCCCTGGTGGATCGAGCTCGTTGAGATTATGTCGACATCTGCCCAAAGGTTTGGTTAAAAAAATTATTCAACGAACAGAAGATGTGTCTATGTATATATATATATATATATATATATATGTATATATATGTATACAATTATAGACATATATATAGAACGAAGAAAAGAACAGCCGGGGAAAAAAATGACATAAAAACTAAAAGATGAAAAAAGAATAAAAAATAAAAATAAAAAATAAAAACTCACCATTGCACACATACGGCTCAACATTGTCCTCCCTCAACCCCCCCGACACCTCCAGCAAAAAGTGCTTCTTCCCCGCCCACCTCTCCTTGAGGCTCCTCGCCGCAACCTTGACGCCGTCGCCGGTGAAGTTATCCAGCATCACGACGTCGGCGCCGGCGGCAATGGCCTCGTCCGCCTCGGCCTCGCTCTGCACCTCGACCTCGATCTTGACGCTGAAGCCCGCGACCGACTTGGCCGCGGCCACGGCCTCGGCGATGCTGCCCCTGCTCCACACGTGGTTGTCCTTGAGCATGACCATGGAGCTGAGGTCGTGGCGGTGCGCGTCGGCGCCGCCGACCAGCATGCCGTACTTTTCCACCAGGCGGAACCCGGGCGTCGTCTTGCGCGTGCCGGCCAGGACGCCGCGGTATCCCGCCGCGCGGAGCTTGCGCACGAGAAGGTCGCTCTGGGTGGCGATGCCGGAGCACCGCGCGAGCGTGTTGAGCGCAACCCGCTCGCCGAGCAGGAGGCCGCGCGCCGGGCCCGTGACGGTGGCGACCCTCATCTTGCCGCCGCCGCCCGACAGGTCCAGGCGCGCGCCCTCGTCGGCGTGCCACTCGACGGAGCAGCCGCACTGGCCAAAGACCTCGTCGACAAAGGGCCGGCCGGCGACGATGCCGGCCGACTTGCCCCAGAGCGTGGCGGTCCGGGGATGCTCGCCGACGACGAAGCCGGCGCAGTCAAAGGACGGCGTGTCCTCGGCGAGCCAGGCCGTGACCTGGGGTTTCCAGCTGGGGGGGAGGAGGTGGGAGAGGCTTGGGGCGGACATTTTGGTGCTGGGGGGGGGGGTTTGAGGGCGGAGAGACGAGACGCGAGATGAGACTTGAGGGTCAGGCGATTGCGAGGCGAAGAGGTTGTCGGGAGGTCGATGGTGACGGCATTGGAACTTGTATTCAAGGATGATAAAAAAAATAATAAAAGGTTCATACTAGTAGAAGTCTCGGAGG
Organism: Trichoderma cornu-damae; assembly: GCA_020631695.1. Lineage (NCBI taxonomy): Eukaryota > Fungi > Ascomycota > Sordariomycetes > Hypocreales > Hypocreaceae > Trichoderma > Trichoderma cornu-damae. The sequence goes on from CM036091.1 coordinate 3,797,378, forward strand.
AGAGCGGCTTGAATGAGGGCGGGATAGCCGGCGTCGGAAAAGGCGGGGGGCCCGGGCCGCGGTTCTAGTTCTCAGCTTTTTAGATAATCAATTCATCAAGTGCTACTGCCTCTTTACTAGTATGTTCTAATATAGTATACAGTAAGTCGTGATTATATTCAAAAATAAAATAAAATAAATAAAATCTTCGACTTTTGCATTGTCACACATCCTGCTCTACCAAACGAGATTGTGTTCATGTTGTTTTGCCGGCTCCGCATCTCTCGGCGCTCCGAATTCCGGAGTTCTTCAAACTTGCGCCAACGTTCTTCCTGGCATATTAAATCGTTCTGCCTTTTTATAGCTGGCCTTTTATGTGTGTTAGTGTACGTACAGCTCCATCTTCAAAACAAACGCATGACACATATGTGAATGGAATGTGGTGAATCCATTCCCATTATCCCCTCTCTGGCTCGAGTATCTATTAAGTGACACCCATGCTCTGTATATTCAATTCAATTCCATCTCACCTCCTTTTTTTTTGGGATATCGGGGCCAACTCTTTGGTATGGGAGGCATCATGGCCATCAGAGAGAGACATTGAACATTGGTACCACTCAAAAAGTTGCCTCCTTGCGAGGGGGAACACTCAAAGACGCCTCATAATAACATAATAACATACTACCGGATCCATTCATTTGTTTCAAAGATACAATCGTGAATTTTTTATTATTGTTTTTTAATTTTTATTTATTTATTAAACACACATTGTAGCTTTGCATCGACGACTGAGGGTACGTACCAGATGCTCCGCAGCATCGGACAATTTATTTATCCCCTCCCTTGCTTCAAAAGACCCCGGCATTCCAGATCTTTTGTGCCGATCTCGCTGGCCATCTCACCCATTGACCCGATTGGTATCTCAACAAGACAAACGACTCTCTCTCTCTCTGTCTCTCTCTCTCTCTCTCTCTCCTGTCACAGCGAACCCGCTGCCCAGCACCCAAAACCCCCGCTTAACGCAACGAGGTTTCGGGCGCTCCACCGGCGACTTACCGGCGTCTGGCGCCAACGCCCCTTTGGGAAGCCTCCCAAACCATCATCCCCACACATATGCAGGTGCATCGGGCGGGCTTGAGCCGACGCCAACCTGCCCCTTAGAACGATGACATGCTCTGCTGATTCGCGGGCATAGTTTGATCTTTCCGGCCAAGCGAAACGATTCGCCTCCGCCAATACAGTTTTCCCACAACTCCTCCCAGAGGAAATAATCACAGGATGGAAGAAGGGACGCCGGAGAAAGAGGCCAGCAGCCGGCCGGGCCTGGAGACCGAATACTACCATCTCGGCGACCTCCATCGCCCGGTTTCCACCGGCAACCCCATCGCCCAGACGTGGTTCAACCGCGGCCTCGTCTGGTGCTACGGCTTCAACCACGAGGAGGCGGCAAAATGCTTCGAGCGCGCCATCGCCCATGACCCGGGCTGTGCCATGGCCTACTGGGGCCTCGCCTACGCCTTGGGGCCGAACTACAACAAGCCCTGGGATCTGTTTGGCAGGAGGGAGATTCGGAACACGGCCGACCGAACGCATCGGGCCGTTGAGAAGGCCAGGGCCTGCTCCGACTCTGCGACGCCGGTTGAGAGAGCGCTGGTTGAAGCTCTTCGCTACAGATACCCGAGGGCGGATGCCCCAACCAAGACTGACCGCCCGATATGGAATCGAGAATATGCCGACGCGATGAGCTCCGTCTCGGCCCAGTTCCCAGACGACCTAGACGTCGCCGCTTTATACGCAGACGCCATGATGAACCTCACCCCCTGGGCTCTCTGGGACATCAAGACTGGCAAGCCGGCTTCGGACGCCCGCACGCTGCAAGTCAAGCAGGTCCTCGAGCACGGCATGTCTCTCGAGGGCGGCGGCCGGCATCCGGGCCTGCTGCACCTCTACATCCACCTCATGGAAATGTCCAACACCCCCGAGGCAGCCATGCCGGCGGCCGACCGCCTCCGAGGCCTGGTTCCCGACTCGGGCCACCTGAACCACATGCCGAGCCACCTCGACATCCTCGTAGGAGACTACGCCAGAGCAGTCGTCGCCAACTCCGATGCCGTCCGCGCCGACGAAAAGTTTCTCAAGCGCGAAGGCGCCATGAACTTTTACACGCTGTACCGAAGTCACGATTACCATTTCCGCCTGTACTCCGCCATGTTCGCCGCCCAGTCCAAGGTAGCCCTCGAGACGGTAGAGCAGCTCGAGGCGAGCTTCTCCGACGAGCTCCTCCGCGTCGAGACCCCTCCCATGGCGGACTGGCTGGAGGCGTTCCTCGCCATGCGCGTGCACGTGCTCATCCGCTTCGGCCGCTGGAAGGACATACTGGCGCTGAAGCTGCCCGAGGACCAGGATCTCTACTGCGTCACAACGGCATTGACACACTACGCGAGGGGCATGGCGCTGGCGGCGCTGGGACAGGTGGGCGAGGCCCGAGCACAGCGCCAGCTGTTCGTCGAATCCGTCCCCCGAGTCAAGCCCAGCCGCACCCTCTTCAACAACAAGTGCATCGACATCCTCTGCGTGGCGGAAGCCATGCTCGACGGCGAGATCGAATACCGCTCCGCCAACTACGACGCCGCCTTCGCCCACCTCCGCGAATCCATCGCCAGGTACGACGGCCTCCCCTTTGACGAACCCTGGGGCTGGATGCAGCCTGCGCGGCATGCCTACGGCGCGCTCCTCCTCGAGCAGGGCCACGCCAGCGAGGCACTCGGCATCTACAGCGCAGACCTGGGCATCGACGAGTCTTTGCCGCGAGTTCACCGCCATCCGAACAACGTATGGGCGCTGCACGGCTACCATGAATGTCTGGTGAAGCTGGGCAGGACAGAGGAGGCAAAGGAAGTGGAAGGCCCGTTAAAGAAGGCCATGGCGGTGGCGGACGTGCCCATTACGTCCTCGTGCTTTTGTAGGTTGATGACGGCCAAGATGTGAGAGGGGGCATGGAGGATCGATGCAAATGTAACGTATCGCTTAGCCTGGCCAGTTTCATGTAGATGGACGAATTTCTACGAGACTATCATACTTTTACAGTCAGTCGCTCAGCTAAGGCTTGCTTTGGCATCACTCCAAATCACCCGGGAAAGAATCAGTCATCTTGGGCGGATGGGGCGATAAAAATCGGAAAGCAACCCTTGGAAAGCATCACCACAAATTTTTTTTTTTAAAAAAAAAAAGACATAAAAATACGCGGACGTCTAAGGCCAAAGGAACATGGCAAGCGTGAACCACAAGCATCAATGGATGATGCTACGAGATGGTATGGCAACGGCAGAGCGAGATCGTTGTCTAGATATGTAACGTTGTTGCATGATCGGCAGCAACCGGTATCGGGACAGTCAAAAGCCAAGCTACGCGCCTTCCCGGTGCTGATCGATGGATTTGCCGATCGTTCCATCGTCGCCCATGACGCGTGCCTTTTCCTGCGCCAGGAATGCTTCCTGCTCCCTGGCGCTCTTCTCCAAGTCAAGAAACGCCCAAATGCCCACGGCGCTCACAACCGTCAGGGCAAACAGGAAGTAAAACGGAGCGCTGTTGTTGCTGCCGTTGGGCGTGGCGTCGATAATGGCGCTGCTGATGAGCGGGCCGATGAAGCTCGAAGACTTGCCAATGATGTTGAAGATGGAGAAGAAGAGGAATTCGTGGCCTCGGGGGGTTACGGAGCTGATCATAATCTGCGAGTAGCTGTACCACGGGCACACGAGCAGCCCGTAGAACGCCTGGTAAGCCCACACCTCCCACTCGTTGTGGAATCCAAACTTGCCGGTCCAGTTCCCGATCATGCCCCAGCCGTCGAGGAGGAGGATGGACACCATGACCGCGTTGAACATGGTTTTGGCGCTCAGGTCGAGTTTCTTCTGGATGAGCCAAAAGGCGCCGATGCCCACGGCCTGCGCCACGATGCCCACGATGAGCAGGTACGTCAGCGTCAGAGTGTTGTAGCTGACGACTTGGTTCTGCAGCGTGGAGATGACCGTCACCGTCGTGTTGAGCGAATCGCCCAAGAGGAAATACCCAGCGAGAAAGATGAGGCTCTGCTTCAGCTGTCGGATCTGCGCCGCTGCCTCGTAGAGCTGCCAGAAACCGACCGTGACCATGTTGCAACCAGGCGGGATCGCCATCCCCGGGCGCTCCTTTTCCACGAAGAACCACGGGACGGAGAGAGCCAGCCAGGCAGCGGTTGCGAAGGCAACGAGCACAGACAGACCCCAATTATTGTTGGCCACGCTTTCGTCCACCTTGACGCCAAACATGATGCCCACGATGATGGCCAGGATGACGACCTCGCCCACCGACTGGATGTAGAAAGAAACGTTGCTAAGCCGGCTTCGCTCCATTTCATCGCGGCGGTCCAGTTCCTCCAGCGTGATGTCGCCTGATTCATATGCTAAGCGAGAGTCCTTGAGCTTCGTGGTGTTGCGGGCCAGAGACGGGAAAGCGGCGGTCCAATACGTCAAGGTCAGCTGGTACGCGATCAAGCCGACAATGTAGAGGGCCGTGGCAATTTTCCACTTTTCAGCATCGTGGACGCCTAGCCAGCCGAACCCGATGCCGTAGGCGATGATGGACCAAACTATCAGGATCCATCGGCGTCCCGTCCCAAAGTCGGCGTACGCGCCGATGACGAGAAACAGGACGGCCTGCAGGGCAAAGGAAATGCCATTGGCAAGCAAAACGATGCTGTTCACGTCGCGGTACCGTCCGGCAAAGAAGAGGAGGCCAGATTCTGGGGCGGCCTGGTCGAGCAGATTCTGAAAGGCCGTAGGGCCAAAGTTGAAAAGCGATAGGCCGTTGGCGCCGATGTAGTAAGCATACCAAGTCCAAACCTCCCACTTTGTCGTCGTCGGAACATCGCCCTCGCCTAAAGCTGGCATTGCAATTCCGGGAAGCTCATCAGTGACCTCTGCAGCTTTTGGTTGTTTGGTTGAGGGTCGTTTTTTCTGCTTGCCATCGTTTCCGCTCTGAGCAGGACTCGAGGTCTCTCTAGAGTGTGGCTCTAAGCCCGCTGCACTCGAAGGGCTGGAGGACATATTGTGTGTGTGACACTGCTCCCAGAGTAGAAGGGAGACAATGGATGGAAGATGGGGGGGTTACCAGGTTAGAAACAACATGGAAGATGGATAAGCCGTTGGCTTTTATCTTCTTTTTTTTTTCCCCTCCTCCTCCTCCTTTCTCTCCTCCTTTCTCTCTTTCATTCTTTTGTGAACGAGCCAGCAGAGGGCATGGCATGAGGGGTTTTAGCTCGTTCGAATCAACATCCTTCACGCGCTCTCACGTCTCCCTTCTTCGCTCCCCCAACTGCCACTCTGGGAGTTTGTGAAACTTTGGTTACATTGTGGATGCTGCCCCCCCATATGGCTTACGCTTGTTTTCCCTGATTATACGAATAGCTCGAAATGGCGCCGGTTCAGGCGGATAACGATGCATGATGAGGGCGTTTCTTTCGTGCAGACTGCTTTTCAATAGGATGAGTGTGGATGTTATTAGCCACATAGATCCTTGCCCACCCCACGTCACCGCGGGTGAGGCATCCCTGCAAGGCTTGGACAGGGCCCCATAACACACAAGATTCGCTATCCGCGGCATTTGCTCCGTAGTTTTTTTTTTTATCTCGCAGCCGGCAGGAGAAAACGACGAGACAGACGGGAGCAAACAGGAGGGGAAAGGGGAGCGGTAGGGAGCATATTGGTTTTGGGGAGTCCAGACAGAGTTGACTAGCAACGTGTCCATGTTGGCGGGAGCGAGGCAGCGTTGAGAGAGAGAGAGAGAGAGAGAGAGAGAGAGAGAGATCTCCGAGGAGCCAAAGAGCTGGAGCAGCAAGACCAGGAGGCTGCATCTCGCGCTTCTCCCAGAAGGCATCCAAGCTTCACAGCCTCTGCAATCCCTCTGCTAGCCAGCAGCACTCGCGAGCAGAACGGGTGGCCCCGACGCCCCTGCAAAAAGGCCACAATCCACCAAACTGCATATAGATGCAGGCCAGACAGCGCCGGTGCACACACTCCGTAGACAATCCCGAACCCTGAAGCCGGACCATGAGGCGTGCAATTTGCGGGCAAAGCATATTACGGAGTTGGCATTCAGGCCAAGGCCAATGGCAAAGATAAATAAACTTGTCGTGTTCTGTTTTGCGGTCAAAAGGAGATGTTCTCATTGAATCCTCAGGCCCGTGATAAATAACTGGCTGCATTGTGAAATTCGGGGCGCTGCCTGAGGCATCTCGGTTGCTTGAAGAAGAAGAGGAAAAATAATCCCCTTGTGCCGACTGCACTTGATCCTTTCAATTCTCTCTTTTAATTTTCTTTCTCAACAGAATACAGCAAGAAATGCGGCCATATAATATCGAGCAGTCCTTCATCTCCCTTGACCGAAGCCACAGCGTCTCCTCTTTTTGATGCGAAAGTTGGTGAGGAAATTCGATTCTCAGCTTTATTAGCATCTGATCTGGGTTACCTTTTTTTATCGTGAACTCCTTTCATCTTCTTCTTCTTCTTCTTCTACTTCTTCTTTCTTTATTTTCTTTTCTTTTTATTTCATTTTACTTTCTTTTTTACATACCACAGCCGCTGCTACTCTCGACATCATGGGCAGCTGCATCTGGAAATGCATCAATCAGCCTCGAGTCTCCTCTGCCAATCCATTATTATTATTTTTCTCCCATGGCAATATACCAACGCTTGCGTATTCAATGGACTCTCTGTGCCGATACGAAAACCAAGTTTACACATATATTTAAGTGCCTCCAAGTTTATACTCTACATAATTGATGGACGCATCTCAGCCGCCCGGCAATCGGATGGTAGGATGACAACAGTTGAAATTTAGCCCGATTACTTGTCGAATAGTAAGTAATAGATCGATGTTTGAATGAGGTCATCTCTTTGCAGGCAATGCCTCCGGAAAGAACCTCTGGCTACGAAAAGCCAATGCAAGCCAGTTACAAGCCCATGTGCTTGATCATTCCAGGTGCAAACCTACTCTTTGCTTATCATGAGTACCAGCTTCAGCAGTTGTGAAGCTGGGACATTGGTAAGAACGTTCGTTTACTAATTGAGTTTACATGCCGTGTTAATCGATTCGCGTGAGGATGACTTTTTCTTTTTCAAAAGGAAGAGAAAGACATTTACTGGCTGCAAAGCAATACCGCGGGATAGTTTTCCTGAAGAAGTATGACGATAGAGATCCCACGGATGGCTGATGGATATGATGGACGAGTTGGCGCCAGCCTTGTTTACCGCGCCAATACATGTCGATCATGGACAACCAAGGCATCAAGATGATTTTAGAGGGGGATAGAATCCAAGTTTTGTGCCAAGGGACGGACTGTTACTGTTCCAGTTCGTCGTGGTGTCACTGATTTTGGGAATAGATGAGGATTCATTTCGTGCACCTAAAAAAACGATTGGTGGTCCCGAAACCTGAGATGGAATAACGCGGGAGGAGGTTGGCAATGCCATATTTGATTCTGCTATAAGACCCTTATCTTACGGTAAGCCACAGTCCTTTGGCACACATTCCAATCAATGGGCTCGCTCTATAAAAGAGACTTTTGTGTATCATGGCCATTACCCACGCGGAAGTTGGATAAAGTCCGAAACGGAAGAGTTACAGCGTCGCAATCGCCGTCCTTCCAGAATGCCAATGTTCTCGCCATGTGGCAAAGAAGAACTTCTCGAGGACTTTAGAAACGATTCCAGAAAAAAAGATGTATACAAAACGCATAAATCGGGTTGGGCGAGCGAGGCGATTGCGGGGATGGGGATCCTCGTTGCGGAGAATTCGCTTGCTGAAGAGAAGCGAGCCCATCGTCATCATGTCTATACTATCCTGTCGGAAATGCAAACGCCGATCAAGATAAAAGGAGCTTTCATGACGTCGTGCCATGGCCGGAAATGGTTTGATGGCTTTGGCCGATGGCCGGCGTGGCTGCAGGGAAACAAACCGGTTAGAAGCCAAAACTAAGGGGGCTTGGAAGACCGGGGCTTTGCTTTCATGCACAAATCGTTTTACAGGAATCGCCGTGGCACTACTCAGGGCGTTGAACTTGTTTGTTGCGATTGCATCACCGGTTTGTACGCCACGACTTCCGCCTTGGGGCAACCCCGAGGAGAAGAAGCCAGTTGGAGAGAAAGAGCTTCGAATTGTTCGATGGCGGGCCGGTGGGCGCACCATATTCTCCCGAAATGGGCACCGTGTAGGCACTGTCTAATCTTTTGTGGAAGTGTGGAGAAGAAAAGGAGTTCGCTGAGCAGAGTGGGTGCTCGTCTCGCGGATGAAGCCATATTGGTGTTTTTTGGCTTCTCTTCCCCAGGTTCTCCCTGGTGATTCAAGATGCCTCGTGGAGCATTGAAGCAGGAAACAAAGGAGACGAGAGGATGATCGGCCTCTTTTGCTCTAATCAGCGGCATTTCCAAGAAGAAGCAGTCTGTAAGTGGACGAGAGCCCCATCCTACCCCCTTACAGTACACACCCCTTGCCATGGAACACCGTGCTGCGTGCCCAAGGGGGAACCAAGGTCTGTAGCCCTAGGATGCCCTTTCGCACGAGGTGATCGGCGTTGATAGCGGAGAATACCTGTTGGTGTCGGCCCTTGGAACTACAAGAATCAGACGGCATCTAAGCAATGCCGACGATTAGGTTGGTGGCTTGACGCCTCTGGGTCGAGGGGGGGAGGGACGGAGGTTGCGACAAGGGAATCATGTTAAAACAGCAAAGAATATCCTTCGTCTCGCCAGCCGGCTTTGGAGAGCTCCTCTACCTGTTTTACGGCATAGCTATGACGATCTTTAGTTCTGCTTGAAGCTGTCCAAGTAAGTACCCGGAACAACCAAGGTAGCCTTGGAGTGCCTACTTGCCAGGAATCGGGATGCAGGCGCATCTTTGCTCTCTTGCCCACTGTACCTCACTTACACATGCAGCTTGTACCTCGTAAACTTACCCGTGCTGCGTATATCAACAACACCAATCTGAGCTTTTAACATCTTCTGCCTCATCTTTTCATCATCGTTAACAGGGACCGGCCGTCTGTGCGCACCATGGAGAAGGCCGACAGCCAAAGCTCTCAGGATGGCACCGAGAATGTGGAACTCGCGCCTCGGCGTGGCTCCTTTGGAAACATGGAGGGCCTTTCCGCCATGTTCGAGAACCCTCTCAAGCAGCGCACCAAAGAGGAACTGTTGAAAGATGTTGCGGAATTCTGCCGAATGCACGATCTCAACGACCACCTGGACGACTTCCGCAAGGGCGCCCTGGTGGCCCAAAGTCCGGAATCCGTTCACTGCCTGGAAGAACTCGCTCCCGAGGACAGAAATGCCATTGAGCGCGAGCAGACGCATCGTTGGTCTCACCCGGCTATGCTCTACTGGCTTTGCTGCATGTGCTCCATGGCCGCCGCGGTGCAGGGAATGGACGAAACGGTCAACAATGGCGCTCAAGCACTGTACCTGGCAGATCTCGACATCGCAGGTCCCGGCGTAACCCGGTTCTCGCCATCCATGCAGGATAACATTACCGGCCTGGTCGTCGGCGCTCCCTATCTCTGCTGTGCCATCCTTGGCTGCTGGCTGACCGAGCCCCTGAACAAAGTTCTCGGGCGGAGAGGAACCATCTTTCTCTCTTGTTTGATCGCTGCCATCGCGTCCATATGGGAGGGGGTTGCCAACTCTTGGGTCAACTTGTTCCTCGCCCGGTTTGTCCTTGGCCTCGGAATCGGCCCCAAGTCGTCTACGGTTCCCGTCTACGCGGCCGAATGCAGCCCGGCGCCAATCCGCGGTGCTCTGGTCATGCGTAAGTCTTACATCGCGCTATCCATCCTAGCATCATCCGGTAGACTGAGCTAATTGGGCCATCTTCAAACAGAGTGGCAGATGTGGACAGCTTTTGGTATCATGCTCGGCAACATAATGGGTGTAGCCTTTGGACCATCAACTGGCATCAAGCCCTCTCTCGGCTGGCGTCTCATGCTTGGCAGCACCGTCGTCTTGCCTCTGATCGTCTGTGTGCAGGTTTACTTTTGCCCGGAATCCCCTCGGTATGTTCTTCCTGCGTCACATATTGCACGTCCGCTGGGGTGTGGTGTTGACGCCGACCGCCTACGCAGGTGGTATATCCAGCACCGCAAGGTCAAGAAGGCTTTTAGATCGTTCCAGCGCCTGCGGTATTCCAACATCCAAGCGGCCCGTGATACGTATTACACCTATGTTGGAGTAGAGCTCGAGCGTGAAGCCAACAAGGGCAAGAATCTCTTCACTCAGTTTGTTGAGCTCTTCACCATTCCTAGAAACCTTCGTGCCACGTGGGCCACCTGGATCCTCATGTTCGGGTAAGGAGTAGTACACTGTCGTGACTCTTGCATGATTCAGCACGCTGACGTTTTCTTTTCTTTTTCTTTTCTTTTTTTTTTAAAAAAAAATCAGACAGCAATTTTGTGGAGGTGAGATGACGATTTGCTCTTTATCGATGGCAGTCAGTTAGTTCATGCCTCAAGATTCCGGATGCTGATTTGATATATACAGTAAACATCATCGCTTACTACAGCACGACCATCTTCGTGCAGTCGGGTTACTCAACCAACTCGGCCTTGCTTGCATCGATGGGCACTGGCATTCTCAACTTCGTGTTCGCTATTCCTGCAATTTTCACCATTGACCGATGGGGCCGCCGTAACCTTTTGCTCTTTACGTTTCCCTTCCTATGCCTCTTCTTGCTGTGGACCGGCCTCTCCTTCTTCATCCCCGATGATCCGGGCAATACAAAGAAGAGAGTCGGCATGGTTACAACAGGCATGTATCTCTTTGAAGTCTTTTATTCTCCGGGCGAGGGTCCGGTGCCGTTTACGTACTCGGCAGAGGCGTTTCCGGTTCATGTCCGCGACGTGGGCATGTCGTGGGCTACCGCGACTACCTGGTGCTTCAACTTCATCTTGTCCTTTACGTGGCCGTCTCTTTCCAGGGCATTTACCGTCCAAGGAGCGTTTGGATGGTACGCAGCTTGGTGTGCTGCCCTTTGGTTCCTCATCCTCCTCTTTGTTCCCGAGACCAAGGCCCTTACTCTCGAAGAGTTGGACCAGGTGTTTAGCGTCAGCACCCGCAAGCACATGAGCTACCAGATTAGGAATGCTCTGTGGCATTTCAGAGTCTGGGTCTTGCGCCAAAAGCTGGAGCCTCTGCCTCCCTTTTATCGCCAAGCCGAGAAACTCAAGAAGTAGAGAGATTTGGGGCGTGATGTCACTGCTGCACCAGACGAGTGTTTTGATCACAAAAATGTTTCATCACACCCGTTTTATTGGGGGTCTTTTTTTTTTGGGGGGGGGGGGGCCGACATGAAGCAGGATGCGTTCATGAGTTGTCACATTGGTAGCTGTGTAATGGTAAAATAGCAGTTATAATGGAAACAAGACTCGGAGATTTGCATTACCAGCACCCACTCTTGCCGCCGGGCCTTGTTTGGCGGGCGTAAAGCGGCAGCCAAACGCTGCTTCGGTAACTCTTTTTTTTTTCTACTGTTTCGAATTTGCTGTTGGCGTCCCATCTTCGACAGGGGCTATTGATAGATCATAGCCTCACTCTGGCGGTGGAGCCTGAGCTGCAATCCAAGCTATGAGCGGCCGGATGGAAGCGCGCGGTTTGGCAATGGGGCGAGCTGACCCGAAATCCTTGCCTGTTTTGGGATTGGATCGTGATCCTTGTCGGTTTCGGTGCTTGGAGGCTCTGCGAAGAGATGCTGGAGTCTGTTTGGCGATTGCTGTAGGTAGCCGGGGATGCGGAAGATGGCCTTCGTGAAGGCGTTTTCGACGTTTGTGTTTTACAAGCGGCGTCTAGATGTAGGGAGACGAGTATGGGAACTGGAGACGACATTGAGTTAGATTGGGGCAAAATATATAAATGGACTCCCGCAGTCTGACGATGCTGATGGCTATGCAATAAGCATTATTATATTAGACTCATCTCTTTCCTTCTCCGCAACATGTATCTTATCCATACCACACGTCTCCAGCTACAATTTTTCCTTCACGAAGCGGGCCATGCTGCTGCTGCTCGCGTAGGGGGCTATAATGTGGCATCCGGTCTGCCTCGATATGCCATCCTCTCTCACACATGGGGAGACGGCGAAGTTCTCTTTGAAGATATGATGGCAATGGATCGAACGGCTGCAAAGAAGAAAAGTGGTTATAGCAAGATTGAGAATGGCTGCAGGCGGGCCGCTGCCGATGGTTTTGAATACCTGTGGATGGACACTTGCTGCGTCGATAAGAACAGCCTGGTAGAGCTATCAGAAAGCATCAATTCCATGTTTCGCTGGTATAAGCAATGTTCGATATGCTATGTATTTCTTGAAGATTGCCACGGGCCGAAGCCATATCAGGTCAGCTCTCATTCGGCAAACGTTCCCCGATGGTTCACCAGAGGCTGGACGCTTCAAGAACTCATTGCGCCGAATACCCTCCACTTCTATTCGGCCAAATGGGCACACCTCGGCACCAAGGCAGATCACATGGATGGCCTATCGCTGGTGACGGGAATAGATCACTACGCCTTGGGCGGTGGAGATCTATCCAAGATAAGCATCGCTCGCCGCATGAGCTGGATGGCAAACCGAAAGACTACGCGGACTGAGGATATGGCATATTGTCTGTTGGGTATCTTTGGTATCACCATGCCGCTGCTATACGGAGAAGGGCCGAAGGCATTCGCGCGGCTGCAGGAGGCGATTATGAAAGAGACGGATGACCAATCCCTATTTGCATGGAAGGAAGACGGTGCAGGCTACCGCGATTCTGGCGAGAGGGGCGGTTTATTGGCATTTTCTCCTCTGTGTTTTGCGTCTTCAACGTCAGTTTCAAAATTCTATAGCCCACGGCCGGGAGGCCGTCAAAACGCCATCACGAACCAGGCTTCCGTGGTGAATCTCCTGTTATGCCAGGATATGACTTCTAGGTCTAACGACGATTTCTTTGCCATCCTGGACTGCTCGGTCGGTCACACACCAGGTGTACTGGCGGGAATTCGTTTGAAGAGAAAACATACCTCCGGAAACGACTTCATGAGGATAGACGCTTCGCAGGTCTTTCAGTTTGCGCGGGTCGAAAGGGATGGGAGCGTAGCCATCGAGGGATTTGACCCGACTAAAGAGCAGGAAGAGCTGATGGAAGTGAGATCGCGTACGTTGAGAAACGAACCATCTCCCAGTCCACCTCGAGCGCAATGTGCTGACTTACAAGCCTTGCAGGTGTTGTATATCGAAATTGGTTCCCCCAGACTATTCGCGTCTTGCAGGCTTCGGTGGAAGAGCTCCCACCCGGATTCTGGCTCGTCTCACCGCAGAACGTCTCCTCCCCAACTGCGATAACCATCCAAATGGCCTACCCAGTGAAGTTTTGGGACTCGCAAACCTGGCTCATGCAGCCGCCCACCGTCGCATCGCTCGCCCCAAAGACGGGAGCTGTCCAGCTTGAATACAATGGAAAACAGTACTTCCTCATCTTTGGTGCAGCAAACACAAGAGAAGGATGTTTGAGGCCTTGGTGTGCGCTTGAGCGGAGTCCCGGCGGCGTCACGCTGGAACAATGGTTTACTCAATTCAAGGCGGACATGGACAGGCCCAACGGCGGTGCAGCACGATGGCCAGAGATTGATGTCGAGATTCGCCGGGCAAAGGTTTCGGGCAATGACATGTTTCTGATGCAATTACTAATTCGATGACCGGGGGGGATTTTCTCTTTTGATCAAGTATGTAGGCTCATGTGTTTAGGGAAAGCCATCAAGATGGATGATCTAGACGGATGAGATATGCATAAGACCGACCCCGCCGAGTGACTCACCGACGGTGAGTTTGGGGCTTAGAAGCGGCTGTGCAAGAAGAGATCAAAGATTTCCATGAACCAAAAAAAAATTAAAAAAAAAATAAAAATCATTACAAGGCCAACGAGTGTTTCACCAAATATATATATATATATATATTCATACAATTAATTTCAAGTTTTTGTCAAGGCGATAAGATAAGAGCCGATTCGCCGAACGAGATCGCCATCATCAATCACGCCTCCACGTCACGAAGGAGCAGCATCAAGGGTCTTTACAGCTCACCCTCATTGCTCAAGCAGATACGGATGCACAGCTTGAAGCCGATTGTGCTCGATGGCCGCACCGGAGAGGGCGGAGGGCAGCTCGTGCGTCTCGCCGTTGCTCTGGCGGCGCTCACTTTGCAGCCTGTCCAGATATCCCATGTGAGAGGCAACCGGCCTCGCGGAGGAGGTTTGTCGACACGCCTCACCCCCTTTTACACGTAGATGATCGCCAACCGAGAGAGGCATGCTAAGCGCTCAGAGGTGGGAATCAGGCCTCAAGAACCAGCACGTGGCGGCCATTGAATGGCTCGCCAAGGCGACCGAAGCCGACGTCCAAGGCCTCCACGTTGGCTCCAAAACGGTCACTTTCTCGCCCAGGCGCCCGGCGACGGAGCTGCTGCAGCGTAACATCTCCATCAGGACCGAATCAGGAGCCGCCAGCGCGACGCTGGTCCTCCAGGCGATGCTGCCGTTTCTGCTGTTCGCGAGCAACGACGCAAGCGAGCCGGTGGTGGTGGAGCTCTCGGGTGGCACAAACGTCTCGTTTTCGCCGAGCTACGAATACCTCGACCAAGTCCTCGTGCCGACGTTGGAGGAGCGCTTCGGCGTGCGGATCGAACGCGAGCTGAAGGGCCGCGGATGGAGCCTCGGGCCGCTGTCTAGGGGATCTGTCTGGCTCAGGATCCATCCGATACCAAAGGGCGAAAGGCTCAAGTTTGTGCCCCCGCCGCGGTATAGCTTCCCGGAATCGTTCGAGGTGAGGAGCGTCGACGTCAGCATCATCACGCCGACGCACTCGCACGAGAAGCTCCAGGAGACGGTGGCTGAAGACGTTGGAGCGCTTTGGCCGGGAGCCGACGTCGCCTTCAAAGTCGTAGAAGATTCATGCAGCGATGGCCGCTGGTCGGTGCTCCTTGTGGCTCACTCCGCAGACGGCATCCGCTGGGCAAGGGACGTCCTCACATCCGCGCCAAAGAACATCAAGGGCTACGATCGCTTCATCGCGCTGCTCTCCAAGAAGCTGTGCAAGGGCCTGTACGAGGAGGTATCCCTTGCCGGACGGGTAGACGAGCATCTCCAGGACCAGCTGGTCTGCTTCCAGGCGCTCTGCGACGGCCCGTCGTCCTTCCCTCGGGGCGACGACGCGGCCATTGAGGCTTTAGGCGGTCCGCTCGGCCCGCTGATCGACGCCATGGGGCAGCTGAATGTCGGAGACGACAGGATGAGGCGGGAGAAGAAGCTGGAGCCTTTTGGCCACGGCTCAACGCACGCAAAGACGGCGCGCTGGGTTGTCAGCGAGCTTCTGCCCGGAGCCGAGTTTTACAACAGGGGAGATTTGGTCAAGGGCGTCGGCTTTTCGATGCAGTGAGTGTTTTTATTCATTCCGCCATAGACGGTGCATGGATTGCATCGTGACATTAAAACGCTTTTTGTCCATTCTTTTCTTTCGGATCATTTTTGCTTGGGGGGGGGGGGGGGGACAAGAAAGAAAAAGACACCGAGCTCGACGACATGCTTGCAGAGGAGCGTCCAATACAAAGATGGCCCAACTGAGACATTTTGAATTTCCGGAGAATTTCCAAAAGGCATTTACTTCTCAGCAGTGTACGGAGCACAGGATAATTTATACGTGTTAGCAAACCACGGAGTTTACATGCGGTTGCCAAGATAAAAGAGTAACCAAGCGGAGGGAAGAATCAAGCTGCGGCCTCGGCCGAGCATCGAGATGCTGGAGGTTTAGTCCTACAATGCCCCGTAAATATACACTCGTACTGCTGTCTTCCTCTCAAGTTCTTTCTCTTGACAGAAAGAGACACGCTGAGCTTGCTTCATTGAAAAAAAGTGCTGAGGCGGTTGTTATTCTTCTCGTTGTTGTTGTTGTCGTCTTTTGCAACACTTCTTGGCGATACAGCTCTGGGTATCTCGATCCCCATCTCCAAGGCAAGAAAAACAAAAACAGAAAAAAAAAAAAAAGGCATCAACATGGAGCCAGCGGTTGCTTCAATCTCGACTCCTGAGCCTGCGGCCATCACCGCGGCAGTCGCCAGCGCCAACAGAGACGAACACGCGACCACCGTCGGTGAGGCGTTGAAGCGGTATCCCAGCGCCATATTCTGGGCCGTTGCAATGTCGTTTACAATCGGTGAGGCTCATCAACCAATATAACCGGCTTTGCGCCCATCCAGCACCTGTCCAAGTGGCCAAAGTCGTGTTCTTTTGAACCAACCTTGACTGACTGGCTGGCTGACTGACTGGACTAACTGACTAACTGACTGGTTGTGATATCAAGTCATGGTGGGCTACGATACCATCCTGATGGGCAGCCTCATGGCGTATCCCTCCTTTGTAGATAGATACGGCACTTACAACCCAGACCTTGGCGCAAAAGTCATATCGGGCCCCTGGCAGGTCGGCCTCAACACCGCGGGATCCTGCGGAGGCATCTTCGGCATGGTCATCAACGGCGTCGCCACCGAGAGGTTCGGCCACCGCAGGGTCACCATGGCTGCCCTGGCCATCATGACAGGGCTCGTCTTCATACCCTTCTTCGCGCCGAATGCGCACATCTTGCTCGCCGGGCAATGCCTCCTCGGCGCCGTCTGGGGCATCTTTGCCGTCATGGGGGCGGTGTATTCGTCTGAGATTTGCCCCCTTGCCCTGAGAGGATACATGACGTCCTTTATCAGCATTTGCTGGGTCGTTGGCCAGCTGATCGCCGCCGGCATCCTGCAGGGCCTCGTCAACAACACCACGAAATGGGCCTACAAAACACCCTTTGCCGTCGAGTGGGCTTGGCCGGTTCCTCTCTTCGTCTTCGCGTGGCTTGCTCCCGATTCCCCCTGGTGGCTCATTCGACAGGGGCGAACCGAAGATGCCGCGCGTTCCTTGAAGCGTCTCTCCAATGGCCTGACTGACGAGCAGATCCACCAAAGGGTCCTCATGATGTCCGACACAAACAGGCTCGAACAGGCGCTCAAGGCCGACGCGAGCTATCGGGATTGTCTCACGGGCGCCGACCTAAGACGCACCGAAATCGCCTGCCTGTTGCTTTCTTCCCAGACTCTCGTAGGGCAAGTCCTGTCGTACAATGCCACCTACTTTTTCGTGCAAGCCGGCCTATCCGCTTCAGACGCCTACAAAATGAACTTTGGCAACATGGGAGTCGCTTTCGTGGCAACCTGCATCTCGTGGGCCCTGATGGCGCGATCTGGCCGACGAACCCTGCTTCTTTGTGGCTACGCCTTCCTGACGCTCAATCTCTTGCTCATCGGCGTCTTGTCCTGTGCCTCTCACAACAACTCGGCTGCCGAATGGGGTCAGTCTGCTTTAGCCCTCGTCTGGCTGGCCGCGTTCTCCGCCACCGTCGGACCGCAGACGTGGGCGGTCGCCTCTGAGGTGTCGGCAACGAGACTGCGGGCCAAGACCCTCTCCATGGCAGGCGTCGCCTACAACATTGCCAACATCGTCGACAACACAATCGAGCCATACCTCATCAACCCGACAGAAGCAGACTTGAAGGGAAAGACGGCGTTTGTCTGGTTCGGAATCAGTTTCCTGGTCACGCTGTGGGCTGCTTTCCGCGTCCCCGAGACCCGGGGCAGGACATACGGAGAGCTGGACGTGCTGTTTGAGAAGAGGACCCCTGCGTGGAGATTTGGGGCAGCCGAGGTGGAGAAAGATGCTGCCGTCTTGGAGACAACGTGCCGAAGGTGAAGAATGAAGAATGAGAAGCGAGAAAATGGTGAAGAATCAAGCAATGGCTGCGATATGCTGAAAGTGTGACTCTTACGGAATTGATCATCAATAATAGATGATATTATACTCCTCCCCATCTCTGCTTAGAGTAACCTGTTCAGTCAGTCGCGGTTGGGTATACATTTGTCGTCACTCCACTCATTCTTTTTGATAGGTTATATGCACACGCACACACACATCTTTACGTCGGAGGAGCGCAGAGGTATACGACCCTTTGATGTACACGGCGCCCAGAATGGTCATGACCGACGTGGCGATGCGCTCTCGCTTGCTGTACATGTCAGCCATCGTCGGGAGTCGGGACTGATGGCATTCCAAAGGACACACCACATGTTCCCGCAGACCCAGATCCATTTCCGGCCATACATCTCCGACAACGCGGCAACGACAAAGTTGCCAAACCCGAGGCTGAGGAAGTAGGTCGAGAAGATGAGCTGCACCGACGACATGCCAACCCAGACCCGTGGAAATCTTGCGGCTGCTCAGCCACTTCAACATCCACCAATCCCTTGTCTTTGTCGTCGTCATCCGTATCTGGAATTGCAGCCGGCATTGCGGGAGAGGGGAAAATGGGCTCATGGTGAGAGGACGGGCGAAGCGGTCAAAGCATAAGAATTCAGTAGGACGGCTTGGGGAAGAGAAACAAGTAATGGTTGTCTCTGGCCATCGAAGGCGCAGGCAGCTACAGCGGGACAAAGACATGTATATGTCAGAGCAGAGAGCCGGGAGCAATTTGACACATCATAGATGGTCGTCCATCGTCTTACTAGGTGCCAAAGCAGCGGCTATTGGGCCCGCTCAACGTGCACATCTGCCGGTTTATGCGTGTGCGTGATGCCGTCTGAGCAAATCCGAGCTTCGTTACAGAGTGCATTCAACCGTGTGGAGGTGAGATTTTATCAATCAGTTGATCTGATAAGATAATCTATTTGCTTTTTGACGCAGACGATGGATCAGAAGGTCCGCTCAGAGCTGCCGGATAATGCCTGCACTATTCTATACGCATGGGGCCATGTAAAAGGAGCCTTGGCAGCGGCATAAGACAAACGTGGTCTTGGTTCTTTTGCACGAGCTGCTGCCTCCTATATCGGGCTCACCTCATTGTGACGCTCCGTTGGCATCGCCGAGGCATCTCATGGCAGCACGGCACATTACATATTACTTATTACATGCCAGCTACTCCGTACTCCGTATGTGGAGTAATAATCCTTTCAAATGCAAATTGCAAATTCAAAACTCGGCCGCCCTCCCCGGTCTGTGATGCATGTTCCCGCACAAACTCTCGTAAGTCCGACGGAGGTACGGTACCCTTCATTCGTTGTACGACCCAAGCATACGGTAAGAGGAAGAGACGAACCGGGAACATGTTATATATTAACTATTACCTCAGTGTGTGTAAACAAGTTTACAACGACCCAAAATGCATGACGCATCTGTACAGGTACCTTGTAAAGCTCTCATGGAGTCATGGCACGTCTATCTAGTAGCGCCTTGTCGTATGCCGTGAAGCAAAGATCCGGTTACAGTGCTCATAGATTCGCTTTTTCACGTCCAATAGAGAGATTAGAAAGTATCTCAACAATGACGGGCTGCAAAATCTTCTTCCAGTGGCGAACATAGTGCTCTTTTTCCATTTTAAATCACAGAATGGTGAGCGAATGGCTGGTTTGAATAAAATGAGCCGACCGTTGACAATAGATCTCTCTACGGACCAGAGGACGATCCAGATGGAGAGGATTCAGAGCGGATTAGATGAGCCGCCCAAAGTATATATCCCTGTGCCGGGCCTGACTTCTGTTCCATCCGCCTCAAAAACCAATGCAGACCACCGGCGCACGAAGAACCGTCTGTCTCAACGTAAACGGCGCGAGCGTGAGTCTACCATGGTTGCTCGCTTCCTGCGGAATTGGTAACTAACGCGCAATTCCGACACCTCAACAACTATTAGAACTTCGCCAGAAGAAAAAGTCCCACGAGAACGAGGGCGAAGAGCGGCTACGAAACGGAGATCAAGTGTCTGCGGCCATCCCCCAAACAAACCCGCAAATCCGAAGCCTGCCAGCGGGACCGGCGAAGAGCCAGTTGTAGGTCCCTAGAATGCCAGCTCACAAAAGAGATTCCAATAATAATAATAATCATAATAAAAGACTCCAACGGCTACTCTTTGGTGTTCGCAATGAGAAAGAAGCTTTGAGCACTGGCGTGATGACAAGGCAGCACGAGTATACCGACCAGGCATCAATCTTGACGAATCCCCCGACGGTAGAATCCTGCAACTTATCCGCCAACGACCTGCTTCACCAGTACTACGAAGACTCGAGCAGGCTCTGCTCAACAAACGAGGGTGACTTCACAACCAGCGCCAACGGCTTGTTCTCTCCCCTAGATCTCCACTACGACACGCATCCTCAGATTGGCAATCGCCTCGAACCCGAATATCTAAGCGGTTTCTTCCTTGATTCGGATCCTGTTGGATTCGAAAGGCTCGCCAGCACATCTAGCTCGCCCGACGAAGGTTACTTGAGAGGACTGACGACGGAAAGACGCAGAAGGTCGAGCACGCGGTCCGATTCGTCAGCCTCTACACAGTCACTGCTGGGCCATCGGTTGGGGGATGCCGCGTCTGCCGCAAAAGAACCCATTTTCGACGGGACAGTTGCAGATATCTCAACTCGCGCGGCCCCAGACGCGTATGGACGCAACAAAGCTCGCGGTGCAGAGCCGATTCCCTCGGATCGCACTCTGCTGCGGCTTATGGCGTCGCTTCCCGAAGGCTCGAAAACATGGTTGAACCGAAAGATTAGGGAAGATTTCCCAGAAGCTACCAGCGTATCCGTCAAGGAAGAGGTGGCTTTCCTGAAAGACTCGGGTCGTTTCAGCAGCCGTTTGGACAGTAGGAAGAGGACTTTTGTCGCCGGCATCGTCGCGTATCTCATGCAAGACGAAACCACGAGACTCATCTGGCAGCGCGATATAGAGCTATTAGAGAAATTGGTATGTATCTCTCTTTCTCTCTCCCTTTCTCTTTCTTTCTTTCTTTCTCTCATTCTCTCCCTCGATCTATCTATCTATCTACAAGCGACCATGCAAATGGTTGCCGCCTTGAGTTCATCCGGACATGATGCTGATTCCTCCTTGCATCAAGGCTCCAATTCTATTGGAGCAGCTCAATCATATTGGACAGACGGCGGGCGTCGAGGCCAACGATTTCGCCCAAGCCGCTTGCGTTTTCTTGTGGATGCTTGGAATTCTGAACTAAGAGGCTTTGAAACAATAAACAATTCTTCCTATGGCATTCAAAGCAGAAGATTAACGTATAACAAGGTGAAGCTAATTCCCATGGAGCTATCGTAATTTGTTATTTTTTATTCCCCCCAAGATCCCTCTTGCGTGTTACAAATACTTGCAACTGTAACTGTTTATCCCCCCCTTTTTTTTGGGAAATTTTTTTTAAAAATAAAAATAAAAATAAAATAAAAATCAGAAAAGACTCTCGAAACCGAGATGCGTATGATGGTACTGAGAGATGATATGCCCATATATAATGCGTAGAGATTGACGCTCTTATTTTTTCCTCTGGCTTTGGTTCATGGATAAGTATCCATGTAAACCTATCTTCATAGTCAGTCAACACAAGTATAATGAAAGAGACGCCCCCTCCATCATCTACAAATTATCCAAGCCTGGAATTACCACATATTTTTGGCAGACGTAATCTGCACTGCATTGTCATAACCCCAAGACGCAGCCGTCATCAAGGCAGCAGATATGCATTGTCATTTCATGTAGTGAAACACACCAGCCAAAAACAGAATGACCAACATTCCAAGGAGCGAAAATGCAGAAATCTTAGCATGCTCGTTTTAATAAGCTGTCTTTTTGCTAGAATTGAACAGCTAATTCACGTAGAATTCGAAATCTCGCCATCAACTTGCTCAAGGATTGAACCCGATTTTTTTTTTGATTTTCTTTTTTTTTGATTTTTTTCCCCTCGGGAAACCATGCGGTATCTTGCCCCTTTTTACAAAGGCCGATGGCAAAGAGTCTCGCTTATGGATTCTTCCCGTTCAACTTCTCCAGGGCCAGAAAGAGACTCTGAAGATGGCCTCCTGAGCCAAAAGGAAGGCCGCCACTACCGGCTTTACGAACGAGATGAGACTTGGCGTAAGCCCTGGTTTTGGATTACGCACCTGGCTATTTTTTCTTTGTATGCGCTTGTGCTCTTTGTAGCGGTAGACGGCAGACCTTATGCGGCATTATCACAGACTTATATAAACAGTTTGCCCCCTTGTGAGTCGGGTTACCAAAAAAACGTTTTACATCAGGCTCTATGCTCACCTTCTCCTCTTCAAGCACCTGCAATCGGAAGCCTGGAATGGGGAACAGTCGACTTTGGCACAGAGGATCAAATCCAAGAATTCAAAAAGTATGTGGGAAAGCCTTCTCCAGAAATCGACCGAGCCTGGCATAACTTGCTCAACGGTATGTGTGCATATTCCACCACTGGATATTACATCAAGGTTCTTGACCAGTTACGCAGCGGAGAATGTCATGATTGAAGAGGAATATGTGCGAGCTCAGGGGCGAGAGGGCTTTGGCGTTCGCATCCCAGATGGTGAAGGCTACATCGGGACTCTCAACGTCTATCACCAAATCCACTGCCTCAAGCGTATTCATCAATCCTTGCACCCAGATTATTATTTTACTGGTTTTACTGCCCAGCAGCATGACATCAACCGTGTCCATAACGGTAAGCTCAGTGACATGATCGACGACTCTCGAATAGAGCAGTGTCTTACTTTTGAATGGCATGCAGAACATTGCATCAAATCTCTATTGCAGTCTGCCATATGTCATGGCGATGTCGGTTTGATTACCTTTGGATGGCTCGACGGCTACCGCATCCCAGTAGCCAATGAAACCTCGCGTCAATGCGTCAACTGGGCTAAACTCGAGAACTGGGTCAAGGACCGGGCCGTTGACATGATGAAGCCCGGATGGCTCATTCATCCTACAATGGGTAAATCAAAGCATTTTTCTATACCGAGACTCCTGCTGATTTCTTGATTCTCTCTCTCAGGTCCCGCGTATGACGATGACAAAGGCGGCAAGCCCGGAGCATCCATGCATCATCACGGCCCCAGCTGAATGATTATATATACTTGGGGTGCGTTTTTGACAAGCTTTTTTTTTTTTTTTTTTTTTGTAGAAGGATTTTGGGTGGTTTTGAAAATTCAAATGAATATACATTCATACAAATATAATGATGCAAATCCTCATCACTTGGAGGGCAAGTAGAAGGAGGATAGAGACAGTCCACTGAACGGCCCGACAAACTGGAGGAGTATTCAGTGCAGCAACGTCTTGTGACATGTATGGATGGACCTGACATTATATCTAGATGCTTGGTGGTCATGTAATTTCTGAATACGTACGGAGTACACC
This sequence comes from Trichoderma cornu-damae, assembly GCA_020631695.1. Lineage (NCBI taxonomy): Eukaryota > Fungi > Ascomycota > Sordariomycetes > Hypocreales > Hypocreaceae > Trichoderma > Trichoderma cornu-damae. The sequence continues at coordinate 3,820,674 of CM036091.1, forward strand.
AGGATGAATCCATCACCTAATCCACAAACAGAAACTGGCCCGTGACCGCACCTATGATAACTAGCAAAAGTGCAGTGTACTTGTTGGTAAACTTGTAGAGAACTGCCAGGGAAAGCATATACAAAACCGCAGCTGGCCCAATCTCAGCGGTTATACGAGTTACCTCGTCAACAGGCTTATCCTTCACCTTGTCTAGTGAGCCCTCGATACTGGTCTTGAGAATCTGCACCGCGATGATGGCTATGACACCAACGACCGAGCCGCACAGACCATCAAAGAAGCTGGAAAGGAACTGTTCAACCGGAAGGCAAGTGTCAGCGAGGTTACTGCTAGAGCTGCATGGAACAAAGAGATGGTGACAAAGGGAGCTGAGCAAGTGAAAGTCCCACCAACCTTATTCCTGACTAACTTCTCCAACAACTTATGCCCTGCAATGGTAAACAAGAAACAAGGGGTAAACATCCCCAACGTAATAATAATTGCACCTGCAAACGCGTTGCCAATCGACCCATCCAGGTACGCACCCTGGAAACCCACAAAGGTCGCAAAAATAACCAGCGGTGCCGGCAAGATGTTTCCAATGGCAATTCCATCGACGAAAACGCGCTGTGGGAGCCACGCCCCCATCAGGACAGCTTCGACCTGCACGAAGGGAATGGCTGTGTATGCGCCGCCGAACGAGAGCGTGCCGGCCACCAGGCCCAGCACGAAGAGGTTGATCAACGAGGGTGTCCGTGCGATACCGAGAGCTAGCGACACAGGCGAGGGCACCCCTCGGAAGACGACATAGAGTGCGTAACCGATATATTGCAGGATGAACAGTGCAGCCGCAGGGATCCAGAGGCGCCGGGAGATGAAAGCGTAGATTATGCCGTAGAGGCCAAGAGAAATGAAACTATGAAGAGTTAATGGAGTCAGCTTACTCCCCAAAAAAGTGTTTGAAGAGACTTGGATATCGGCAGGAAATATCTACAGCCTGGTTTTGTTCAACCTGGAGTAATGGGAATACCGACATGTTTATGCGAAGTGCGCCATTGACTGCCGTACATACGGCTGCAATCAAGAGAAATGGGTCAATTTTCTTCGTGTCATGCTTCCTCACGGAGTGATCAGCTATCTTATGCGTTGCTCTTAGGATCTGTAGCCCGGTTTAAGAATTAGACGACCTCCTCTGACGTTCTATAGTGCTTTCAATAGAAAATGGAAATCCCCACCATTGCTGCGACGATGGGTTGCAAAGCCCGAAACGAAGCGTTGAAGTACTTATTCTCAAAACCAGCCAGCGCATACAAATAGCTGGCCAGGAGCATCAAGGCAAACCCTGGAAGGATGAATGCCAGGCCCGCAATAATCCCCCCTATTCTACCTGCGGACAAGCAGCCGAAAAACATGCACAATTCGGCGGCCTCGGGTCCGGGGAGAATCTGGTAGACGGAGAAGACCCGCTGGAAGCGAGGAAGGGTAATCCACTTGTCTTGGATTACGAGTCTTTCTTTGATCAGGGCAATCTGTGCGACAGGCCTGCCCCAGGCGAAGAGGCCGAAGTTGTAGAAGAAGAACCAAAAGAGCTTCATATATGATAGTTTGGGGACATTGGAATTATCCTCCAGTCCCTGATCATAATTGGAACAAGGTACATCAGAAGCAGATTCTCCGACCTCGGGTTGGATAGAGTTATTCTTCTGCGACTCCTCGTCTCCTGACTCTCCTCTCTGGTCATGCGGCTTGGTTACAGCCGATTCCGATGATATAAGTTCGGCCGACATTGGGAGAATGGCGTTGGCAATTGCTTGACAGTCCTGGTCCTCGTTGGTCTAAGGCCTCTGTGCTCTGTGAGAGCGCCTGAATACTATGGGCGGTTCGCATTGCTTAGTTCTTATACAAGGTATATTTTCTCTTCTTGTTTTCAGTTCTCTCCATGATGATCCATCAGACAGTGGACGGACAGGAGAGTTTTGATTGGCCAGTCGACAAGACAGCGGTTATCGCTCTTGGAGCTGTAGGTCTCCGCAATATATCATATTAGATGTAATGCAATTGGCTGCCTTGGAGAGGTTGGAAGCCGGGCCCTGATCAAACCCACACCTAATTTTCCTCGGAGCTCGGCCGAGCGGTTTCCAGGTTCGGTTCAGTAGACGGACACCCCAACTCTGATTGGTCGACGTAGTCACGACAAAGAGCGCCAACGCCCTACTTCGACGCTGAGAAGGAGGCAAATGAGCGCCTCTGGTCAATCTGTCCTGGAAAGCGTCATGACAAATCTAATGGATAGTAAATACCATCGTGTTTGGCTGCCAAGGACAGACCCCTGAATGCTCATTGGGTAAGTTGAGTCAGCTTGTTGGTTAACCAGCCGTTAGACAAACACTGAACAATAAATCAAGATATCGCGGCCTCATATGTTGCCGGATGAGCGCGTTCGAGCGATATACATGGTCGTAATGACTGCGTTCCAGCCGAATTTCCGTCATCGCCCGCATATTTCTGAATTTGTTTCAACTCGCGATATGCAGAGATGAAATGAGGCTGCGGCAAACGAGGGAAAAGATTCATCTCTCGCCAAGATTGCACAAGCGAAGTAGCTGTTATGGGCAACTGATGCAAGTCCTCAGAAGACCCAGGCCCCGAGCGTTCGCCATACACAAACGACAATCCGGCTTAATGTGAATTTGCCATTCAGGGGATAAAAAGCGCATCGATATAGGCAACTTCGGCCTACCTAATGCATGGTCGTTTTGAGAGCTCACCCACACATACTATCAAGTGCATCCCAAATGGCATTTTTTTTAACAACACAGCCACCCTTCTCAGTGGGAGTGCAGCCACCTTCCAATGCTCGAGCAATATTGTCCATCTTCTCTTCAGACGTCGCGTAGCGCATGAGCATCTCATACGCCTTTCTGCACTCAACATCCCCTCCGTAGTACGTGACATCCTGAAGTGGATGGACTGAGTCTGGAGGAACCGGGATCTGTGTGATATCCATAGCAGGATTCTCGGCGAGGTGCGAAAGGAGTTTGCATGGCGTTACTTGTTTGTCGTGGCAAGTGTGGGCCTTTGCCTGTTCAGGAGCCTCGCTCGTTGCGAGTGCCGGGCAGGCAGCTGTCGTTGTATCGGAGTCTAGGCGGCCGGAGGAGTTTGGCTGGCTATCCGGCGGCCCCTCAGCACTGCATGATATGCCGGTGCTCTCCGATATATTCCCAGCCTGGCCCATCACCGTCTTACCGTTATTGTTGCTCGGTGACAACGTCACTCCCCCCTCCATGACCGCTCCCCTCTGGCTAGCTGTAGATGCCACACACAACCTAGCTCTCCGCTCTATCTCTCGCCTTCGATCGCATTGTATAAGATTTGCCTTGTCTCCAAACTGTTCGCGCCTCGCCCACACGTCGATGTCTTCGTCGTCGAAGCCAGCCAGCCGAAGGAGTTCCCGGAGCCATCTGTTCTCTACGTCGACCTTCCGTGCCTCCAACTGTACCTCCCTCGTTGCTTCTATCCCTTGCTCTCGCGCTTCTGCGAGCTTTCGCTCGAGGTCCGATACGTATTCTTTCCGCCGCGCTCGGTAGCGCCGCTTGTTCTCAGTCAACCGAGATGTTTTCGCGGCGTCGGAGATCGGGCCAGGGCGCTGTATCAAGTCAGTGGGATCCACGCACGCGTTTGCTCTGGAAACTCTTTGATCCAGCGTCGAACCAAATGTGGATATTTGGAACACCTGCCGCTCTTTTATGACGAAGATTGCCGTTTTGCTGAGCCCTCTCTCGATTCAATACAAGGGAGTCATCAAGTTCAACAGCAGGATTATTGTCATTGGACGGTGCGGGCAAGTCAGTAGGACGGGGACACAGAACGGGTTGGTGTGCTATATCGTATCTAGGCATGGTTTCAAGGAAGCGACGCCGCGGAACCGCAGCACTTGTGATCAAAGCCAGAAGACGGGAGCCTTGGATTGTTTGCTTATGGCTTCAACGACTTGTGGTCGCTGTCTGGCTGTGATGATTTCGCCCTTTTGCCCAGGTGTTTCTTATCACGTGATGCTAGCATCTCTTGAGAAAATGCGAAAACTACCTAGTACTAAAGGAATGACGCTTACCTAATGCGACATCAATGATGTAAGATGAAGATGCCTAATATAGTAAGTGATGGGTGATGGCCAAGATGAACAACCAGCTTCAGCGACAGCGATTGAAGTCATGAGTCTTGTGGAAGACGAGGAATTTATTATTGACAAGAAAGTTTCTTTTTTTCTTTTTTGGGGGCCTCATGATACGGCCATACCCTGCCTTTACGGCTTATGTACCAGTACATCGTTCTTTTTTTTTTCTCCTTCTTATTGGTACTTCTATGGCGATGCCCTCAAGACCTCCTCGCCCTTTCACGAGCTACAAGCAAAACCAGCAGCACGCCGTTTTCTTGACCGTTATCTCATTTATCGACTTGACTTGGCATATTTCTCTGGAACCCAGTGCTTGAAACGAGATTTAGTAGTAATCTCTATTCTACTATAGTTATCTATCTACTCATCAATTGATAGGGATCATGGTCTTAATTATTCTTACTACATCGTTTCTACTTGGTATTTATGTTATGGCATTGAGAAGTCTAACATGAAAACGACCAAGCAATATATGTACCAGCTTTTTGCCCTAGAAATTTCCCCTTCACTTATTTACATTACACTTTACCCACACCATGAACCTTAGCGAACATCCTTTATTTAATAAGAGGCTGGAAGCCTCATTATTATTGGACATTATCAAAAGAAGACGGTTGCGGCGATGACTGCATGAACCAGGCCACACGGATGCCTTCTTTGCATCGTGGCTCAGTGACTGCATCCTTCACACGTTGTGTGACTGCTAATGCAACAACCACATATACGTACAACAACAACAACAACAACAACAACAACAACAACAACAACAACAACAGCAGCGGCAAAGTCTGGGAAATAGGATGAGGAGAAATGAGAAGAGAGGTCATAATTCTTCACAAAGGTGGAGGTTGCACGTATTATGCCGCTTTCCACCTCTAAATGAGACCTCTTCCAGGTTCAATCTCTGCATTGTCAGCATTGGTGTAGCACCATTTCGGCTTTTTGTCCCACCATTTGATGTTGGATAGGTGAGAAACAGGAAATCTTGGCAAAATACTACCTGCATCAACGAGACAGAAATGACTGTGCATATTTACTAAATGTCACAACGAACAAATGGCTAATCTGATCTCAGCACTCCCTTTGCTTTTGAGAGAAGACCCGTCCTGTGTAGAGGTGTCCTCATAAATTTTTTATATAAGGCAACCGACCAAGTAAACAAGGTCAACCACAGTCACATCAGAAAAGCATTCCACCGCAAGGGCTCAATTCACCACAATCTTGTTTTGCTACATACATACGCCCTCTGATACACGTCTCAATATTATTATTATTATTTTTTTGTTTTTGGCGTACGGCCAATCCTTCAAAAATGCGCTCTCATAATGTCTTGATGTTGCTCCTATTCGCCGTCACCAGGGCTGCTCCCGTCGCCAAAGAAGGGTTGGAAGGACAGCCACTCGCGCCACGGGCTCAAGTAGACAGCGATATCGCCACATCTTATAGATATGAGAAACGAGACGAGTCGGACAGCGATATCGCCACGTCTTATAGATATGAGAAGCGAGATGAGTCAGACAGCGACGCCGCCACGTCGTATAGTTACATCAAACGAGACGAGTCGGACAGCGATGCCGCCACGTCGTATAGCTACATCAAACGAGGCGAGGTAGACAGCGACAGCACTGTGAGATGGCGCACAGGTGACACCAGAGAATGATGTTACTCTGTTTAGTATACAAACAGCATCCAGTCGTGCGGTCGTGCCGTTCATTCTTCTATTTCTTTACGACACTGTTAGGCCATGACTTTGGAGAAGCTTGAGGAGAGCATGGACCTGTTCAGATGAGGTGAAAGCAATGATATTCTTCTTGTCGCTCATTTTTTTATGTTTTGGCATAGTTCTATTCATGTTGGCTCTCTATGCTCATGTTAGGTTTATTTGAAAGTCTCGGAAGAGCATCAATGAGACTTTCTATTTTGAAAGCACAAAGGCATCCATGAGGGGTGGGCAGAACATAAATTATTCATCAAGATTCAAACAACTATAGTTGTGAAATTCTCTTCTCTTCTTCCTCAATGTAACGAGGCTATACTTGCCACATTATACAATTGTACAATACTACAGTTGATTAGTTATAGTCAGTATAGCGATAAAGATTGCCTTTAAATTTCTACCAAACATGGGGCATCAGGGTTATTGGGGCATCAGAGCAGTCGAACTCCTGTTCGCTTGGACTTGCTTCTTAACAAACTCTACTGTTGAAAGAGGATGGGGGCTGCCATTGCCATTGGTGGTAACGATTCGTGGGGAAGAAGGCATTAGACGTAAAGAAATTGCCGCCATGGAAGCCGCGAAGCAATGAATAATAACGAAATACAGGGAGATGTTGGGAGGATCATGTTCCCACGTCACTAGTTCGTGCATCGCATCTCGGCTAACGAGACGAGCCATTCAAGCCTTGCAACGCCAAGTGCGTAGCGAGAGGATGAAACCGTTACATCGTCGAGCGGTGGCTAAGAGGAGGATTCATCAAGTTTGTATGTTTGGCTTCCGGAAGCGGTAATAGGTATTACAATTTGGAATCCTTGAGCGCTGAAATGCCTAAAAGAGAGTTAAAGGACTGGGCGTTTCTGGAATCGAACGCGTCGTTTGAATTTGGCTCATCCACCGGTGGAATTGTCATGAAGATGACGCTACGGGAGCTTCACGACACGAAATCGGCATCAGCAGATATATTATTGCTAAAAACAGATTTAACAGACACGAAATCACCGTTTGTAGAGTTGCTGCAAAGTGTTTGTTTTGATTTCCAATAAGATAACATCATATACCCAAAATCGTATATATATATAAGCCGTTTCTCCGTGAATATTCGTGTAAACCCATATCGTGACTCCATATGACTGCATATATCCCAATATCAAATGACGTAAAAAAAAAATTAGAAAAGTCATGAACCCTCCCGATATGAAAAAAGTGTCTACCACAGTCGCCTCTGGTAGTAAATGGGCTTTTCAGACTGGGCCAACCTCTTGATCTCGTCCTTGATCATCTTCCGGCGCTCAGCTCTCGAGAGAGGAGCCTTGTTCCTAGACAGAGGATCAGGATTCTCCACAGCCCAAGACTTATCAGCCACGCTCTTTTGAATCGCTTCCAGCATTGTCAACTGCGCTTCTGTGGGTTTCCCACCCTCGACGGCGACAGCGGCCTCCTTGTGTTCCTCCTCTTTCTGCTCTTCGCGCCGCGCCTCTGGCTCCGGTTCCGCCTGTGTCTCCTCCACCTGAATCTCTGCGTCCGACACTGCGGCTTGGGGCACCACACCGCGAGCTTCCCTAGACCACCGCTGGGCTTCGGTCTCTACCAGGATGAGCTGGCCATCCTCCAGGTCTGTGAGGCCCCCTATGAAGTCTTGGGGAAGATGCACCCTGGGAGATTGGCGAGGCTGGATGGCAGCCCGCAGCTCTCGGAGGGTGCGCTGCTGGATTGCGTAGCCACTGAGAAAAAGAGCACTTGTGCAAAGAATAGCTGCGACCGTCGAGAATTAGGTTTGCAATGCCATGTCTGTGGGGAGGAGGATGTGCAGCCTACTCATGACCGCCGTGGCCAGCACGGATACCTGACCGGACGTCAGGAGGAGACGACGCATAATGAAGCTATATAACATCGACAGGCAACGTCCCGTATAGATTGGGCGAACCTGGAAGAAATATGGACACTAATGCGAGACAGCGCCTCGGCTTTGTTTGATGATGATTCAAGCCACGGATGTTTCAGGTACACAAATGCGGGAGGCTGCACGCACACAGGCACGCACGAGGTCGAGGGACCTGCAACGGCGCGGCCATTGTAGTGTTGACCCAGCAACTATCTTATCGTGCTACTACTAGTAAAATATGCCCGAAATCTAACGGGTCGTAAATGTCACATGGGCGCTTCGACGCCATCGCCTCAATTCCCTCTTACTCCAGCAATTCTTCAACAAATGTCCAAATCCAGAAACGACACCGTCCAGGCCGATGCGCGGCGCTTCCTCGACGAGCGCGGCTCTTCCGCCGCCCTCGCGCCCAACGGCCTCAACCCCGCGACCATCATGGAAAAGGCAGTCAAGGACCGCATCGTCGACTCGTACTTTTACAAGGAGCAATGCTTCGCCTTGAACGAGGCCGACATCATCGACCGCGTCGTCGAGCACGTCGACTTCATAGGCGGCACGCATGGCGCCTCGCAAAAGCCCAGTCCCTTCCTGTGCCTGGCGTTCAAACTCCTCGAGCTGGCGCCCAGCGATGCCATTCTGCGGGAGTACCTGTCTTACGGGGGAGAGCACTTCAAGTACCTACGCGCGCTGGCCTGCTTCTACATGCGATTGACGAGGCAGGCCAAGGATGTGTACCAGACGCTAGAGCCGTTCTTGGAGGATAGGCGGAAGCTGAGGCGGAAAGCCAGGACAGGCACATCGCTTACGTTTGTCGACGAGTTTGTAGACGACCTACTCACAAAGGATCGAGTGTGCGCGACGAGTCTGTGGAAGATGCCCAAGAGGGAAATTTTGGAGGATTTGGAAATACTAGACCCGAGAGTCAGCCCCTTGGGAGACCTGGAAGACTTGCTGGAAGAGGAAGAGGAGGACGAGGGCGGCGACGACGAGGACGGAACAAATGGCGAGAGGGAAGAATCCGGAGAGAGATCGGAAGGGGAGGAGACGGAAGTGGACCGAGACGAAGACCGGAGAAGCCGCAGCAGATCGCCCTGAAGTCGACCACCATTGATTGATAGATGGATGACCTGAACAAACACATTTGCAACGCAAAACGCCCAACTCCGTCGGCTCGAGTCCCGTCTGCTTCCGAGATGCCCAAAGTCTAGTCGACCGATTTATCGATTCCGAGCAAGGGCCTGCCTGCCCTTTATTTGAAAATGCCCGAGTCCTACCTGAAACGATGTTTCCAGGCGCCAGTTTTTTTTTTTTTTTTTTTTTTGTTGGAAACGATTACAGAGTCCAAAATGGAGTGATTTTCTACAACGAGGTGGCACGCACGGGGGCGTGCAAAAAAAAAACCTCGGGACAATGTAGAAAAGGGCTGTGGATGAATAATCACCGTTTCTCCTTTTTAGGGGGGGAGAAATGAGATTGATGGTCTTGGAGGGAGAACCAAAAGTGAGCCAATCGGGGCATGTTTTTTTGGCCAGCCGCCCTCGATAGCGGTATGGAAGAAGTCATGAAAGCCCATCGTGGATAAAACGTCATACAAATCAAACCAAATCCATCGACGCATATCCATCTCCCTATTGTTGCATTACGCAACACAAAAAAAAAAAACATTTGTACACAGTCTTCGCATGTGATTCATGCTGCCATCAACTTCACCACCTTATCTGCCAAGGCCAATAGCCTCCTATCATCCCAATATTGGGCAATCAACTGAAGCCCGGTGGGAAATCGATGGCTCTGGTCAATCTTCACCGGAACGCTGACGGCAGGCAGACCGGCAAGACTGGCCGGAACCGTAAGAACATCATTCATGTAGACATCCACGCTGCTTCGTTTCCGAACGTCGCTCAGCTTCGGCGGGTATGTCGGCGCGGTTGGGGATAGCAAGAAATCGACCTGGACCGGACCTTGCTTATCTTCCAGCGCGGTATCGGCCGACATGTCGCTCAGGTCAAACTGCCGAGGCTCGTAGAGAGGATTGTCCAGTTTGAAAACTCTGTCAAAGTCCCGCTGGACCAGACGGCGTATCTTTTGAGCCTGGATAAAGTAATTATCCATGGCTTCGGAGCTCAGGCTGTACGTCCCCAGCAGAATTCGGCGCTTGACCTCTGCACCGAAACCAGCACCCCGAGCTTCCGAATAGAGCGTCTCCCCAGCCGCATCCCCTCCGGGGCCGCGGACGCCGTATCGTACCCCGTCATATTTGGCCAAGTTGGAGGAAGCCTCGGCCGGGGCGAGAATGTAGTACGCGCAAAGGGCCTCCTTTGTCGATGGGAGAGATACGGGAACTAGGCGAGCGCCCTGTGACTCCAACGCCGAAGCGGCAGCAGCCCAAGCGGCGCGTATCGAAGGATCCAGCTCAGTGATGTTGTACTCGACGGGAATGCCAATAGTCAGCCGAGAGGTGTTTGGCAGGGCTGGAGGACAGGCCCTCGAGCAGCGCCGACGAGTCCCAACGCTCAGAGACGTGGGATCGTTGGGGTCATGCTCTTCGTACAACCCGGTGTCGAACACGACTTGTCGGATGGGCTCGACATCTCGCGCAAGCAAGCCCACGGTGTCCAGAGAGTTTGCATACGGCACGACGCCGAATCTCGACAGCATGCCGTAGCTAGGCTTGTATCCAACAACGCCGGTATACGCCGCCGGCAGCCTGACCGAGCCGCCCGTGTCGGTGCCCAGCGCAATGTCTGCATCGCCAAGGGCGACTGCCACCGCACTGCCGCCAGAGCTGCCTCCCGCCGACACATCTTCTTCGCCAGCCGCGGCCAGGGGGTTTCGAACCGGTCCATGGACGGAATTCACAGAGTGCGAACCCATGCCAAACTCGTCCATGTTCGTCTTTCCAACGACCGTTGCCCCGCGGGCTCGTAGCTGGCGGACAATGGTGGCCTCGAACGGAGAGGCATGCTGGCCAAGGATGCCCGAGGCGCATTGTGTCGGGAGCCCCTCGGTGGCTATGTTATCCTTCACGGCAAGTCGGAAAGGCTTCGCATCAGATAGCCGCAGCAGGGGCCCCGGAGAGCTCGATTGCGTCTTGCCTGCATTTGTAAAAAAAAAAAAAAAAAAAAAAAAAAAAAAACCCGTCAGCGAACGTTTAAGCCTCAACCATGATATTAAAGAAGAAGAAGAAGAAGAAGAAGAAGCAAATACGAACTGCTTGCCACAAAATGATTGAATGTGCTCTGCGGGCGCCGCAAAGCCAATTGGCCAATGGGCAGCTTGCCAGAGATTTCATGCCATTTCGTCCTTATTGGAACTCTCCGGCGAACAAGAGCCGCCGTCATTGTTGACCTCGAACCATCAAAGGCGCCCCCGTCGTCAAAAAAAAAAATTAAAAAAAAAATTCCAAAATATTCAGAACCAAGATGGGAATCGAGGCCTGCGAAATGACAGCTCGTTTAATAGGTACCTCTATAGTGGGCTGGTGGGGGGGTTCCAGCGCCAGTTCTGCTACTAATCCTAGTTCCAGGCACTAATACTAGTGCTAATAGCCTCGCTGAGCTTTGGAAATTCCGCTATAATGACGAAGCATAGCTACTAATAGTACTAACTCCGTGCTGAATTACGACATTGGCCATGCTGTGTTTTTTTTTTTTTGCCCCCTCCAATCTCCAAATCTCCAAAATCTGCAAAGCCTCGAAGCATTCCCAAACCCAAACACATGCCATTCCAGCGACGAGAGTTCTAATTGCGCGCCGCCTAACTGTCTAAGAGCATTGCCAATGTGCCTCCAGAACCCTTCTCATCGGTAGTCAACATGTCTACCAAACGAGAGATGGAGGATCAGGACGACGGTGATGCGCCCGAGCCGCAGACGAAACGCGCAAAGACGCATAGCTCCAAGACGCGCCAGCACCAGAACTCGGGCATCGATCCGACGTGGGGACAGAAATACGTCTTCTCTAGCATCGAGAATGCGACAACGATTCCAGAGGGGGAGGAATCGGAGTTTGAAGACGATTCCGATGCAATGGCGTACCTGATGTCTGTCAGGTAAGAGGTCATCCCCCCTGCTGCAGCCATGGGCCTGCTTTTCCGAGATTGCATCTGCTGAACGATTCTTGCCATCTCAGACCGCGTTTGCTGATATGGTGAGTACACCTTAGACAAGAAGCCTCTTCCATCCCGCATCTCCTAGTCGCGCCAAAAGTCCAAATCGGCCCACAGCTTCCGCCTGGTTTCGATATAGAAGGGGGCGACGAAGAGGAAGAGGGCGGGTTTGATCGGGGCATCGACGCAGCCGGCGCCGCCTTTGCCGGACCTGATTTGAAAGGATTCTACGACGACGGCGCCTACATAGGCATATCAGAAGGCTGGGGGGGTGACGACATGGAGCAAGACGAGGCACCACCCGATGAAGAGAGCCCAGATGCTATTCAAAAGGCCCTGAACGAGGCGTACTTTGCTTCCATCATGAAGCAATACTGCCGCGCACGCCAAATACTTCACTCGGAGCCGCCTGGCGATGCTGCGAGCCGGCTGTCCACTTCTCAGGCCACAGAGGCCGCTCCTTTTGGGCGCAACTCGCCTACTATCAGGATATGGTCCCGCCTCCTGCAAACCACCGATCCCCATCCTTTTCAGGTGGCGTCCATGTCCAAAGATACGGTCATCCGGATTCTACGTGTGATGATAGGCGGCAAGTTCCTCCGAAGCGGACACAGCATCCCTCAAAGGACCAGCCAATGGCTCTGGGCCTTGCTGGCGAGGCTGCCCGAGATGGGGGAGCTTAACCACACAGAGATAGGCTGGATACGTGACCTGGGGCGTCGCGCCGTGCTCTTGGGAAGAAGCTTGGCAGAGATGGCCGCTTTGCGAGACGAACTTGCAGACGACGGATTTGGAGTCAATGATAATGTCGACGCCAGCAGTAGCGACGAAGAAGTGGTGGCAGAGACTATCGAGGGAGGCATCGAAGAAGGCGATGATGACCACGACGCCCCTCCGGCACCCGAAACCACCACAGCAACCGGCCCACCAGATGCCGGAAACGGCATCATAAATTCTTCTTCCCCGATCCCCATCACCATCCCTGAAGGCGAAACAACCGGAGTTTCGGTTTTTCCAACAGGGAAAGACGACGGGGACGCACGCGACGCACGCGATGCACGCGATGCAGAGACCACGCAGGCCAACGATGACAGCGAGGACGGGGACGAGGATGTGGCCATGGACATTGCCTCCGACTCCGACGCCGACGAGGGCGAGATAATCGAGCAGCCCAACGATGCCGCAGCTCTGGAAGAGGCCAAACGCAAGCTTCTAGCCAGGCTCACCGGCGATGAAAACGAACGTTGCGATGATGAAGAAGAGGAGGAGGAAGAAGAAAGAAACAATGCGAGAATGAACATGAGGGCGACCCTCACCATGATCCTCACAGTTGCCGGTGAGTTTTATGGCCAACGAGATCTGCTCGAATTTCGAGAACCATTTGTTGGTATGTAAATGTACCGTAGATGCTGTAAAAAAAAAAAAAAAAAACTCCTCTTGCTTGACGGCACACATGATGATACAGCTGCCGCCCCTGTGGTAATAACTGTAGTGCCTTGGTGGTAGTACTACTGGTACTACTAGGTACTACCTAATAAATATCTACAGAACACAAATATACCTTCGTAGGTAGTAAGAAGTGCCTCCATGAAAAATGATAATAAAACAACTCAATAAAAGTCCACAGTATTGCCTAGCCAGTCCTCTCTGTTTGGGCCATGTAAACAAAAAAGAAATTGAAAATTGAAACCCCCCCCCCCGGGAAAAAAAAACAAAAAACAAAAAAACAAATCTCCCCGTTTCGAGTACTAAACAGGTGTGTTTGAGCCGTGCCTTGATAAACGCCGATGCGCCAAAGCTCATCCATCCCCATGCGGTCGAACAAAAGCTGGTGTTTCATGGTGCGTGCGGTGCCCATGGATGAATTCCTCCTGGTGAGAAACAGTTCCGCCTCACACAGTCATGTCCATGGCCTTCTCTTCATCAAAGACGAGGAAATTGGCGTCTTCGAAATCATCATCCACAACCATGTTTTCCTGGTCAGTGCCCTTGAGCGCAGAGCCCACGCTGACCCGAGAGCGCGGGACGGCCATGGCCCTCTTGTTGCTAGAACCCTCTCCATCCCGGCCCGGGTTGAACTGCCGAGAGTAGGGGTCTTGCGGGTCGTCCTGCAGGTCGTCCTGCTCATCCAAGAATGATCGCTTTCGAGAAGGCCCACTGTGAACACCATCGCTGCTCTCTTGCGACATGCTGAGCTCGGGAACTTCGTCCAGGGCAGGGACCTCGTCCTCATAGACGAACTCGGGCTGTGTATCTAATCCGCCGACTTTGTTGATGCCGCAAAACGGCAGCAACTCTCTCGATGCAGGTTTCGCCGCTGCGACGGTGGCCTTTGCGGCACCAGGCTTTGTGCTGTCCGTCCAGAGTTTAAAGGCACTGGTGCCGGCCGTCTTGTACCCTTCGGGCACGGACTTGCGCACCCGCATCCCAACACTGAGGAGGTTTGCCTGAACGTTGTCAGGCAAGACGGGTCGCTGGGCAACGTCGGCAGCTGCGGGAGGGTTGCTGTTGGGCGGTTGAGCAGCGAAGAAGGACGTGATCTGACGCTGTGCGGGATCGGCTGCAGCGCCAGCGAATTGGCGCTTGTTTCGGGGAGTCGACATGATGGGCGATGACGAAGGCGAGGATGGCGATGATGGCGATCGAGGCAGCAAAAAGTCTCGGGAGAGGTGTCGCAGTGAAGGTGGCCGCGTTCAAACCGCAATGGCCCGGATATGGCGTTTGCGATGTTTTTTTTTATTTTTCTATTTTCAAACCCCAGGATAAGAGCCTCTCTTTCTTCCTCTTCCTCTTTCTCTTTCTGGTTCCGCTTGGCAGTTGGTGTTTCCCAATTCCAGCCCAACAGAAAAACAAACAAAAAAAAAACGCTTCCCCTTTCGTCCAAGCTCTTGCCTTTGGCTGCACAAATCGATTTGTGCAGGAGGAGTAGAGAGGAGAGGTTCTCCTTTTTTTGTTTTTATGTCATTCACAATGTGGTTAAAAAAAATTAAGGAAAAAAAAAAAAAAAAAAAAAAAAGGGAAACAAAAGCCCAGATGCGACGTAAGCGAATGTTGGAAGCAAAGAAGGTCGGGACTGCTGGGGTAACGAGATTGGGGGGGCAAGAGATTACGGTGGGGCGCTTTTTTTTTAGGTTTCGGCTCATGGCGCGTTTCGTAGCGCGACGGTTTCGCGTTAAGTGATTTTTCTTTCTCCAAAGAATGCTTAGTCATCTATCTATATGCCAGCGGGCGACGGACTGCCGTGGGATTTTTTAGTTACAACTTGTTGTCAAGCAGCTTACATACATACAGCCTACAGGTGGGTATGGAGCAAATAACGGATGCAGGGCTGCATACGGAGCAGAAATAAAATGCTCCTTTCCGCTGGCTCTCTTCTAGGATGCTCTTCTGTATAGTTACCGCAAGTCCTCTTTTTGCATACATTTGAACAAGAAAAGTTGAGAAGAACAAAAGACGAAGAAGAGAGAAAAGAAGAAGAAGGAAGAAGAAGGAAGAAGGAAGAAGGAAGAAAGAAGAAAGAAGAAAGAAGAAGAAAAAGAAGAAAACATGCCGCCTCACGACATGGCTACGAGGGCTCAGGCTCTGGCCCTCAAGCTAATTGGCGTATCAAACCAGGATATTCAGCGACTAACCGGTATCCACCCTAGGACTGTCCACAACATAATGGACCGAGCCATCGAACGAGGCCTCGATCTCAACCACCCAGTCATTTTAGACGTCCATGTTAGAGACGGGCCTAGACTGGGCCGGCCAAAGAAGAAAAACCATCAGTCTGCAAAACAAAACACGAATGCGGCCGAAGAGAGGACGCGCACTCCGCCTGCTGGTATGAGGAATCCAATCTCTTGGCACATACCATGTTCGCGGACCCTTGGCTAATGTTCAAGCTGCGGTTTTGCCGGTGGTGTAGGGAGTGCTTGAGCTCAATGCTGCGTTGAGAGAAATTGGACCTTTTATAGAGAGAGACGTTATCATACGAATTTACGACAATTTGTTTTTTTGACGGCATTCTCGTTGCTTGCAGAGCGGGCTATGCGATATATATATATATTTATTTATTGATGATATATGTTGGCAACTGCAGCCATGATATATAGGCCATCTTGTCAGTAAGGCCATCTTATCGAGTCCTCCTTGGTTGTCTGTAATGGGAGAATACAAGTACGACTAAGAAACCATGTGCCCTACTTAGTACCTTGGGTATTATTATACAAGTGATGCTGCGTACTTACATTGGCGTCAACGACACATACCACGGGTCTTGGGGCAATCACCGCAGTTTCAGAAAGCGAATGGGCACTTTGGGTATATTTGGGCCGCACACCAACACAGCACAACACATAGATCACATGTGGCGAACAAGACGACGGACATTCGTGGAAACCTTTTGAAATTCGCAAAAAGCACAGTGCCATCCTCTTACTACCCACTGCACTCCGGGTATGAAGCGATCCTCAAATCAGCGGTTCCACGTCATCGTGCCTAGTCAGTCCATCAAGATCCCATCTAGACACTCATGTGAATGCTTTCTCCAGCTGCGCACCCATGCAGTGCTTTATTTTTTTTTGGTTCCTGCCTCAAGAAACGACTCTGTGGTACAAGGCGCGTAAACGGAAAAACGAGAAGAATGATGTGCCATGCAAGATATCCGGAGACCCCCAAACGCCCCTGTGTTGGGTGTTCCATCTTCTATCTGCAAAGAGATTGATTATCGTCGCAAGGTAATGTTGTCCCAACCCCCACGTCGATGATGTTTGGTTTTTTTTTTTTGCAGATCCGAGATGATCACCACCATATAACCATAAGAGTCATGAGTACCCAAGGAAAGAAAGCCGCCCAGCAGGCAGTTTACTTTCTCCGGAAAGAGCAGCCCTCGGTTAATCTGGCCTTACCACCGGTAGGCTGGCACAGGACGGTGGTGCATCCCTGGCAGATGACAACAGTCTGGGCGTGAGAGAAAACGGTGGTGATGGTGAAGCAGCCGGGGCACTTGACGTCCATGAAGAAGGATCGGGGCTGGGGAACAAGGGTCTAAAAAAGGCGTATCAATGTCAGAGATCGACGGCCAAGGTGTCATTCGGCGATGGGCTTCGGTTCGGTTCGTACCTTGAGCTTGTGCTTCTTGGCCTCAGCGGCCGCTGAAGGGTTGAGAAGGTCAACAGCGAGCACCTAAAACAGTGTCCAGTCAGCAATTCTGTTCTCCCCGTTTGCGCGTCTTGTATTCCAAATCTCCATCCAACCATTCGATGCCATTCGATCCGGGCTCCTCCAAATGTTGTAGCCACCCCTTCCCCTCCTCTCTCCTATTTCCTCCCTCCTCCCTCCTCCTCCCCTCCATAAAAAAAAAAAGTTTGATGCCCTCGTCAGGCGACGATGCTTCCTCCGCCATTCCGGAATTCCCACGCATCGTGCTGATCCATCCTCCGGAGACAAAAAAAGGCAATTGTCGCTCACCATCTTGACTGATTGTTTGAAGAAGAATTTGCCGTCGGTGTCTTGCGAGGGTCGAGGTACTTGACGAAATCTGGCGACGGATTTGAGGCTCGCAAGCTGGAGTGAGAGGAGTTAAGCGAGGAAAAGTTCGGTGCACACTGAGGGGGCGATTCTTCGTTCGTTGGCAAACTCAAAAAAAAAATGCACAAAACCAGAATAGCGTGATAGGGTTTGTCCGCCCATGAGCACGTGATGAAATTTCGACGGATCGTGATTGGACCAAGCTAGAGAGGGAGCTCCATCGCCCCTAAAAGTTACGAATTAAGCAAAACTAAAAGAAACACTATGGGGGGCTTATGCAACTGTTTTATTTATTTATTTATTTATTTATTTATTTTGGAAGGGGGGGGGTTCATAGGCAGCCCAGCTCAAAGAGAATAGGGGGCTATTTTATCTGCCTAGAGGCTTTGCGCGGCCAATCCACGAAGCCCGCTCAGCGGCCCATGATGCCGTGAAGCTACGCTACTGACATTTACCTTCATACAGCTATCCAAGTCAACTTCTGCTCCATTTGACTTGACTTGAGATCTCTTCTTCCCTCTCCCCCAGCATACCAACACGTTCGCACAGCTCTCTCCATCATCTCCGCACTCGACCCATAGATTTCACCATGGCCGCGCCTTCAGAACAAAGAGTTGCGGTTCCAATCGACGACCCCAATGCTGACACCGAATGGCAAGCTGCCCCGCCATCGTGTTTGATGCGCAACAACAGTCTGACCCCCTCCATAGGAACGACATTCTGCGCAAACACGGCGTGATTCCTGAGAAGCCCCCTAGTCCTACTCCCATGATCGAGGAGGCCATTCTCGAGGCGAGACGTCTGGCACACGAGAATCGACTGGAGGGCAAAGACCTGGACGAGCTGGACGAGCTGGAGGACGATGAAGACGACGCCTTTTTGGAGCAGTACCGCCAGAAACGCATGGCCGAACTGAGCAACCTGCAAAAGAAGTCCATCCATGGCTCTGTGTACCCCATTTCTAAGCCCGACTATCAGCGCGAAATTACGGAAGCTTCCGCCAACGGCCCCGTCTTCGTGAACCTCACATCAACCTCGGGATCGAACGTGGAATCAAGGGTTCTGTCGGAGCTTTGGAGGCAAGCCGCAAAGGAATACGGTGACGTCAAGTTCTGCGAAATCAGGGCGAACCAGGCCATCGAAAACTACCCGGATCGAAACTGCCCTACAATCTTGGTCTACAACAAGGGAGACATCGTAAAGCAGGTTGTGACGCTCATGACGTTGGGGGGTGTGCGCATGAACATGAGACACATTGACGACATGCTCGTCGAATTGGGCGCCGTGCCCGACTCTGATATGCGAGTGGTCAAGAGGAGGAGAGCAGCGGAGGATGCCGAAGAAGACCGTTTAGCCGGCAAGAGCATCAAGACAAGTAGCGCCGGGAGAGCGCAGGTCGACGATGACGACGATGATTGGGATTGAGCGTGGGCTATGTAGGGAATCAATCTTGGCCCCATCTCAGCGGCATCCACTGAGTGCCCTTCGAACCGCAGCCCGCAAAGCCTCGTCCCCATGCCGCCCGCCACTGATTGACGCGCCCCCCCCCCCAGCCATGTAAGGTTTGCGCCGAAGGCGTCAAGTTGAGCTCGGCAGGAGAATGTTGCGACGAAATTTGCAAAGACTGTCGTCGCTTCTCTCATACTCCCCTGGTAGCCCATGACAACTGCTATTGGACCATTCTTTTGGCCAATACAAATACGGGGGCCGAGATTATTCTACTACGGAGTACTCCTTACAAGGGAGCGGCCCAATTCTACGGAGTACCTAATAGTCAACAACCCCTTTACCCCCCCTTAGAGCCCTGGATGGTCCGCAAACAGATACGTATAAGTTAAAAAAAAAAAAAAAAAAAAAAAAAAAAAAAAAAAAAAGCCCAAATTTATGAATAGTAAACGAGGATGTGCTGAATCATTAAAAAAACAAAAAAGAAGAAGAAGAAGAGGAAAATAAAAGAAAAAGAAAAGGTGGCACCTTTTGCGCCTATGTCGAGTAGTAGAAGCTACCCTTCCCTTGTGTTAATTTCTCGCGACGTATCTACCTTTGGGCAAGGCACTCAAACATCGACCGGGTTAGTGGCAGAACAGCCATCATCACACACTTGCTACATAAACCCCCATCATGCTTGAATGCCGCCGCTGCCCCATCGCATCACAAAACAAAGTTTACGGAGGATGCACGCGACAGGGTGGAGGTGGAGAGTGGCCAACGTGGGGCATTTTGGCTAATAAGCGCTGCAAGTTATTTACAGTCAAGTCCCCCCTCAGACGCGTTTCGACGCGCGACTCTGCGGCTGCCACCTCGTGCATGCATCTATCTTGACTTTTATTTTTTTTTTTTTTATCAAAGAGCTGCTGCGGCTGTGATTGTCGCGTTTCAGATATAGTTTGTTTTTGTTTGGCGAGCCTGTGCTGCATCCGCCCAGAGATGTCGGAAGAGCCGTCGTTGCCTCGGCTGCCGGCCGTCTCCTGGAACGAGCAATCCCAGAGCTTCTCCAACAACCCCCGCAAGCGTTCGCGCGGTTACCGGGCAGGGAATGCGTCGCCGCTGTCCGTGAATTCCAGCGATCCGGCAGTCTTCTCCAGTGACGACGACCCGGGGCTCGACAACTACGTGGAGGGGCGACGGAAGAGGCGCTACGTCGGCTCGTGGTTTCAGCAGCACCTTGCGTCGTCGGACTCTACCTTTGGCGATGCGCCCGCCAGGCTTCCGTCCAGGGAGAAGCGCACCCTGAAGAGGGATTTCGACAGCGGCGTGTTTCTGGGGAGCGACGCCACCGATGGCGAGGACTTGATGGAGGGCTTGGAAGCCCCGGCGATGCCGCGGCTGCCGCAATTGGGGAAACGGCCCGTTCCCCGACCGTCGATGTCGCAGGCGGAGATGAAGGCCCGGCTGAAGATCCAGGAATGCCTGGACCAAGGCATCGAAACGGTTGACCTCTACGACATGGGCTTGGAGGAAATCTCCGACGACACCGTCGACCGCCTGGGCCAGATAGCCTGCATCCCGATTGTGACCAAGGATGTGGCCTTTGTGCAAAAGGAGCCGGAGCTGAAGCTGTTCCTGTCGCGGAACAACCTGTCCCGAATACCCGGCACGCTTTTCGACGTGACGCATCTCGCGATTCTGAGCCTTCGCGGGAACCAGCTGACGGAGCTGCCCTCGGCAATCTCGAAGCTGCGCAACCTGAAGCAGCTCAACCTGTCGCAGAACCAGTTTCAATACCTGCCCGCCGAGTTTCTCGATTTATTCAAGCCGGGAGGGAAGCTTCGCGAGCTGGCCCTGTTTGTCAATCCTTTCCTGCAGCCGGAGCGTCTTGCTCCATCCGTCGCGGACGGCGGCCCCGAGGCCCTTTTGCGCCCGGCACCGCGCACGGCGCACAAGTACGCGAGGATAGTCGACGGCGCCGAGATCCCGCGGTACTTGACTCAGTGGCTCGGCCGATCGCCGCTGCAGGTCTCCGACTCCAACGGCCAAGTCCTCTCGGAATTTCGACTGCCGCCGGAGGAGGAATCCTTTGTGTCGGAATTGCCCGTGGCGGCATCCAGCGATCGGTTGGGCCTTTCGACCACGGTCTCCTCCCCCCCACAATCGTCATCTCTCGGTTTTTCCCGAAGGGGGGGGGTGCGGCCAAGCGCCGTGCCCAGCCTGGTCGAGATGGCTCTGCGGAGCTGCTACCACAGCAGGCAGCTTCGCGACCTCGAGTCGTATATCCCAGACGGACTGCCGCATCTCCAGAGACTGCTCCAGCGCGCCTCTTGGCAGAAAGACATGGGCGGGCTGACGTGCTCGGCATGCCGAAGGACGATCGTGGTGCCTCCGCTCGAGTGGGTTGAGTGGCGAGAGCTGGGGATAAGCGCCTTGTTGACGAGGCCCGAAGAAGGGACGACGGAAGTCATCACAAAGCCGTTTACCAACAACGAGAGCGAGATGGCGGTGCCTTTTCTCCATCGGGCATGTTCGTGGCGCTGTGGGCCTCGGGATCTGGAGAAGAATAAGAGGTGGTCTTTGCCGGAGGGCCATTCGAGCGTGGAAGAAGTCGGTCCAGACGCGGATCTCGAGTGAGGACTCATGGGGCGTGCAGAAGATATATATATATATATATATCATATATATATATTGCGTGTGGTGTTTGCATCGTTGCATCATAGCATGGGCGTTGGATGGCGGGTTGATATTTTGTGTGGATTTTTTTTTTTTCGAGGCATGGTTCATATGGGCGGTCATGTTGGAGTTTTTAAGTTTTTTTTTTTTTTTAGTTTTTTTTTCAAACATATATATATATGTATATATGTATGTATATACATAGACTGCGTAGGCAATGGCGGGAATTAACGAAACCTGATGGCATTTTCTCCTTAGGTTAGTACCGTTTCTTGTACTACGGCTCTTGTTGTCTTCAAGTCTCTCTACAATTGACTCGGAAGCCGGTAAGCAAGCAAGCAAATCAACGGCTCGCTCGCGGGTGGAAGCATCAGTCAGCACGCCAGCGCTATTTCGCGTCAATTAGTATCATCTTTTCGATTTTTTTTATATAAAAAAAAGAAAAGAAAAGAAGAAAGAAGAAAGAAAGAAGAAGAAAACACACACACCAGGGCAAAAAGCAAAGGGGTCGAGAGCAAGCAAATAGGTAACCTCCCTACTACCTAATTAAGGTACCCAAGGTAGTAGGTAATGCTCACCCAAAGCCCGGAGCCGGAAGAACGTCGGCCGAAAACAAACAAACAAACAACAGTTACATACAGGCCTCTCTCTCTTAAGGCGAGGTGGCATTTTAACCGACATGGGCCGCTCCAGAATGCCTTTTTAAAATTAAACAACAACAACAACAGCAGCAGCAGCAACAACAACAACAACAACAACAACAACTTGTTTCTCAATCAAATTCCATCGCGATAACCAGGACTTTCCTCCCCGCTCATTCGCCCTTCCCAGCGCCCAAAATTGCACCGTCCCAAAGTCGTTCCTCGCGTGAACCCTCCCCTAACCTAAGCAGCAAAATTCCACCGCAATGGCCGACCAAGTTGAGGAGATACTTGACGTTCCCCGCGAGTTCTTCAAGGACGGCGTGCAGTTCATCAACCGCTGCCAGAAGCGTACGAGTTTCCCCCCCCCGCCGCGTGTCCTTTTTGCGCCTGCCTCGATGAACTGCTGTCGCCCTGAGACTAACGTGTGGTTTTTTTTTTTCCCCTCACTTCTAGCCGATCAAAAGGAATTCATCAAGCTGTGCCAGGCTGTCGGCATTGGCTTCGGCGTGATGGGCGCAGTCGGATTCATCGTCAAGCTGAGTGCGTTTATCAAAACTCCATTTTACTAAAGAAGAAGAAGAACAAGGACAAGAACAAGAAGAAGAAGAAAAAGAAAGAGGTTGTTGCCTGGGAGAGGTCTTGCCAATGGCTAACCCGGACGCTGTTGCAGTACACATTCCTCTCAACGGCCTCCTCGTCGGCTCTGCATAAATGTCTGATATTCGGCGTTTTTGGGAAAGGGAATCGGGCTGGATGCGTTTGGCGGACGGGAGAAGGCCGGCAATGGGAAGAGACGGCCCATGTACATTCTATAAATTCGCGGGTTATGAGTGGGATGCGAATAGCATGTTTAATTGATTGCTTTGGGATATGTCAAGGCGCATCCAAGCGCAGTGGCCATTTGGTCGTTATCGTGGCGTGTGTGTTTTGATACGGGTGTTGCGATGCGGTGTCTCTGGAGACTGTTGAAAATACCAGTAGAGAGAGAGAGAGGAGAGAGAGAGAGAGAGAGAGAGAAAGAGTCAGTCCCTCTCGATTGAAAGGAGGCTGGGCTCTGGGGATCTTTTTGTTACTGCGGCGCATTTTCTTGTCCTCCAGGATCAAACAGAGCCGTGGTGCGTCCATCTCATGTTGCAATCAATCAATCAATCCATCGGTAGTCAGTCAGTGCATGTGCGCCAATGCTTGTCTTGCGCAGATTTCCCACCCAGCAACCATGTAAAATCGGTTTCAAGCAACCTGTGAGAGAGAGAAAAGGGGAATAATAATAATAATAATAATAATTTCACTGCAGGGATAACACGCCAGTTCATCAGACATTGATTGTATGGGACAATGCATACGGGGGCGTCTTTTGGTTGGTTTGCAACAAGGTTTTTTTTTTTTTTTTGCTCCGCGACCACACGGCTGGGTTTGAACGTGACGATGTGGCCCCGTGTGTGTGTGTGTTGACGGTGGATGGCAGAAAGTCTACAATGGCTCGCCAGATGCGCTTCGGACCGACGAGGACGCGGATGGCATCTCCGCCAGCACAGGCTACATCCGAGGCCTCATCCGCGACGAGATGGGCGCCGGGGTCCCGCCCGAGCGCGTTGTGCTCGCCGGCTTCTCGCAGGGCGGAGCCGGTGGCTGCTGTCGCCGGCTCGACGTTTCCGCAGGCTCTGGCCGGCATCGTGCTCCTTTCGGCATGGCTGCCGGCGGGGGGGGGAGAGCTCCGTGGGCCGCGTCCCCGAAGCCAAGGCAAACAGGGAGACGCCAGTGTTTCTGGGCCACGGCCTGGAAGATCGCGTGGTGACGCCGGGGCTGGCCAGGAGGAGCCGCGACGCGCTGGCGGCCATTGGGTTCGGCGTCTCCTGGGACGTGTATCCGTGAATGCCCATGACCGAAATGGATTGGCGAGGCTGTTTTCGTTGACGTGCTGGGCAGCGGATTGGGTCACGAGACATGCGAGGACGAGATGGACGACGTGGAAGCCTTTCTGGACGAGAATCTGTCTTGTTCAAGTGGAGGGGTTTGGTTACAAAAGTTTTTTTTTTTTTTACATATTTAGTTTCTAGATATTTAGTAGGTGGTGGTTGGAAGTTACAGTAAGTAGTAGTAGTTGTTCGTAGGAGTATTATGTAAGTCGGTGGGATCGTTTTTCATCCCGACGATAGCAGCGATTAGGTAGTAGCTGGAATTTGCCTGCTAATAGCAACTACCTAGTACTTGCTATACCTAGCACTAGGCACTACGAACTACTGCTACTTTACTACCACTACAAAGGCACTTACCGGTACTCTATAGGTACCTACTAGGTAGTTCTTAGGTATTGCTTCTACTAGCAACAAAAGGCAGTTTAATGCTGAAACACACCCCAGAAAAAATATAAATAATAAATAATAAAATAATAAAATAAAAGGAAAAAAAGGAAAAAAAAAAAAGGGGGGGGGGGGGGGGGGGCCATTGTCCCACCCAAACTCCATGCACGTAATGCACTTGTGCTCCATAGTGATTGCTGGCAGATGCTACTCCGTTCTTGGAACACACCACACACACACACACAAACGACTTAATAATGCATTGCTTGCGTGGAGTTGGTTCGATTGCTGGCAGGCAAGGAAAAAAAAGAGAAAAAAGAAGAAAAAAATCCCCATCAAAAACCAACAAAGTCCAACTGGGATCTTTTTGCCGATTTATCAACTTTTTGGTTCATTTTTGCCGCTGCTGTGGAAGTTTTTTGAACGACCTGAAAAACCACGTCACCACACCACCCTCCCGGAAGAAGAAGATGGGGAAAAAAAAAATTGAAAAAAATAAATAAAACCATGAAAAAAAAAATTGAAAAAAAAAATAAGAAGAAAAAGAAAAAAGAATTGTTTCTCTCTGGGTTTTCTCAAACACACACACAGACACATACAATGAGAATAAAAAAGAACAAAGCTCGACATGGTAATTTTTTTTTTCTTCTTCCGCATTGACGTCAGGCGTCATGCGTGGCGGCTTTTGGATGGCCACAGCGGGCGATTGCGCCAACTGATCACGCTATAAGGCGGCTCCGGCCGCTGAAACGTCGCCGCAGTTTCTGCCAAACCCCCCCTCCCTCCCTTGCGCCTCCCACCTCCTTTTACCGCCCTTGTGCGATTGCCCGGGATAAACTTGCATTTGCATCTTTTATTATTATTATTATTATTATTATTATTATCATTATTATCATTACCATCATTTCGTCGTTGTTGTGCTGTGTTAAAGAGACCCGATAACCGGTGCCAAATGCGCCCCCCCGTTGGTCGTGCGCCTGCAACGCAGACCGTCTGAGGTCTCTGGCGCGCGCGGGCATTTGGGCCGTTTATTTCCTCCCAATCTTGCGTTGATCAGCAGCGCAGCGCAGCCTCTGTTGCCGCTCTTCCTCACAGGCGCCCCCTTCCGGCAGTACGAAACATTTCTTGTGCTCCGTGCTCCCCCCGTCCTTATCGCTGCCATCGGCAGAACAAGTTCATTCTCGTCTCGTCTCGTCGTCTCTTATTGGGAGGGGGGAGGCATCAAACCCTCCCGGAAAAAAAAATAGAAAAAAAAAATAGAAAAAAAAAAGCGTTTCTTCTTCTTCTTCTCCTCCTCTTCCTCTTCCTCCTCCTTTTTTTTTTTTTTTTTAATTTTCCCTTTCCACACCCATGGCGACCCCAATCATGTCTCGGCCGTCCAGCCCGACGCCCTCTCAGCTGCCGCCGATGCCAGAGTCCCCCGTCTATTCTCTCGCCTCGACGGCTCTCCCGCTGTCTCAGTATAACCTGCCTCTGCCGCCTCCCCCACGCCCGCTGCATGCCGTCATAACAAACGCAGACCTCGAGCGGTCGCAGGAGGCGTATGCGGAGCTGCTGACTTCGGCCAAGGCGTATCGCGTTGCCCTCGCGGCTCTTTCCACCGCCGCCTCCACGTTTGGCTCGGCGCTGGAGGCATGTGCGAGGCTCAAGGAGGCTCGGTCGGAGCCGATTGGCCCCGCCGGAGCCGCCAACATGACGGCCAGCTTCACGACAAAGGGCCAATGCACCGCGGACACGCTCATGTCTGCCTCGGGCGTGCATCACCTGATTGCGAACCACCAGCAGATCCTCTCCGAGACCGTCTACCGCTCTTTCGAGGTGCCGCTGCTGCACGAGCTCGACAAGTGGCAGACGGTCATTGGCGACGAGGAGGAGACGTACCAGCACAACATCAAGGCCCAGAGCAGGGAGGTTAAGCGCCTGGAAAAGGAAGGCCTGAAGCTGCACAAGCAGAGGCGGCGGGACGTGGCGCGCTTCAGGGCCCATCTCGTCGAGCTGACCTACAAGCTCGACGGGCTGACGAGCCTGCACGCCGACCACGCCAGGACGCTGCTGAGGGAGAGCCAGGAGACGAGCGGCCGCATCGTCGAGGCGAGCTGCAGCCTGGTGCGGGCGGAAGTGGATATATTCGAAAGCCTGGCCAGGAAGGGCTGGAGCGGCGGCGGCCTGGACGACGTCTTGGAAAAGGGCCAAGATCTGTTTGCCATTGAAGACGACGGCATTCACGGCGCCGGGGCCAGCGGCGGGGAAGGGGTTAAGCTCTTCTCCATCCTGCCGCCTAAGAGTATCCTCGCCGACTCGGCGTCGGAGCCGAGAAGCGAGAGCCTGCTGACGGATGGCGACCGATACCAATCTCTCGCCGCCATGGCCTCGGACCCCAAGCCGGGCGGCGACTCCGAGAGCGTCTTCTCGGCCGACTTTAACAAGCCGCGGAATGCTCGCCCGTTTTCCCCTCAGCCCATCCGGCGCGCGCCCACCGATGTGACGTTTGACTTGTTGGACAACCTTGTCGGGCCGTCGTCTCTGAGCCTTCAAGACGGCTTGTTTCCACCCATCATGGACGCGGGCATCAAAGAAGAAGACGAGGGGGGCGACGGTGACGAAGGCGAGGACAGGCACATGCACCAAGGAGAAGAGCCTTACCAGCAAGAGCCTTACCAACAGGAGCCTTACCAACAGGAGCCTTACCAACAGGAGCCTTACCAACAGGAGCCTTACCAAGGGGGGCCTTACCAACAAGAGCCTTACCAAGGGGGCTCTTACCGGGGAGCGAGAGACCAGACCCTCTCCGACGATGATAGCGGGGAGCAGACCGAACGAGAAATAGAACATGAAGAAGAAGAAGAAGAGGGGCATCAAGAGGACCAAGGGGAGAGGGGGAGGCTGCTGAGATTCGACTCCCACTTTGACGACAGAGATTCGCTTGACCCAAGGAATGACTTGGAACTCTCTCCCGAGGCGACGTTGAGGAATAGTAATACCCTTGGGATGTAGATTCCCCCTCCGAACCACACCCTTTTTTCCCTTTTTTTCCTTTTTTTTTTTTAAACTCTCTTGTGTTGCGCGCATTGTTTTGTATGATTTGATTGAATGGCTTCATGAAATGATTTGACAGATTCTTCTCCGTTTCTCTCTCTCTCTCTCTCTCTCTCTCTCTCTCTCTCTCTCTCTCTCTCTCTCTCTCTGTCTCTCTCTGTCTCCCTCTCTTTTTCCTTTCTTTTTTTTTTTTCTTTTCTTTTTTCTTTTTTTTTTTTTTTCTGTCTTGAAGAGCGTGGATTTTTGGAAGGCGGCAAAGAAATTTTTCTCTTTTTTTTTTTTTTGTCTTTCTTGCATACCTAGATGTCTAAAGCACGTACTCTCTCAACGGGGCGTCTCAACAACAACCAAAAAAAAAAAAAAAAAAAAAAAAAAAAAAAAGTTCATGACTTGTAGACCCCGAGGATTTCCATTTACACATTTACACACACAAAAAAAAAAAAGGAAACTTCATCTTACGCACAACCCGCCTCTAGCCATCCCCCCCTTTTTTTCTTTCCCCACCCTGTGAACGCCTACAAGAGTCATGATTAGGTTACCCTGTGATGCTAAGATGCCTGCTGCTTGTGGACCCCCCGTCCCGTCCCAACTGCTGGCAGCCCGTCGACCATGTGCGCTGCTTCCGTTTTCAACAAATGTCGCTTGGAATGCTCTTTGCTTCGTCTGCCTGTCTTGACGATTCGTTTGCACCATTAAAAAAGAAAAAAGAAAAAGAAAAAGAAAAAGAAACCGTTTGCAGCTTCAAACCCAGAAAGCGAAAAAGAAAAAGCGCAAAAAACGCAAAAAAAAAAAAAAAAAGAAATAGTAATAGTATGTCAATCAGAACCAAACTGCTGATGCATTCCCATCCCATACCCTCCCCCTTTTTCAATCATCCTTGTCAACGCTATACACATCGCCCTTGAATAGACTAAAGGTGGCGTCGAGCCACCATATGACCTTCCAGTAGAGGCTGGCGCGGCCCCAGTCGAATTCGCCAGTTTCCGTCCGAGGCACCTCGTTGCCGATCATGCTGCCGGAGAACCACTTGATGATGGGGAGCGCGTTGAGGACGCGCTGCACGACCGACTGCTGGGGCAGGAGGGCCTGCTCGGCAGGGAGGAGGCGGGCCTTGCGGGCGGTGGGGATGCGCCGGCAGAAGATGCTGTCTTCCTGTTCAATCTCCATGGGCTCCATGCTCGACGTCAATCCGAGGGCTACGGGCTCGGTCACGGTGGCGCTTGAGCCGTGGGAAACGGTGGTCAGGGTGGCGGAGTTCATGGTCTGGCTGCTCTCCCTGGACCCGGTCGGCGAGAGGTCGAGAAGACGACTGCTAAACGTCGTGGGGAGACCCGAAACGGATTTCCGCTTCGGCTGCCCGAAGCTCGGGGTCGCAAAGTTTGGCACGCTTTTCGACCGCTCCCCTTCCGGCTGCTCGACGTCGGGGCAGGCCTCATCTTTGGCCGGCGCCGCCCCCCGGTAGGGCTCGGCGTAAACAAGGTGTCCCAATATCCTCTGCGGGCTGGAGTAGACGGCGGCATTGCCGGCCTCCGCACTCGCAAAGGTCACCTTGGTCCAGTGCTCACCGCCGTCGGCGCGGTTGACGAGGGCGCGCTCCTCCGGGGTGAGGTTTCGGCGGCGCGTAAAGGCAGGGTCGCGGAGCTCTGACTTGTACCGTCTCTGGGAAGAAGGGGGCTCTCGGGGGTAGTCTTCGAGGATGGGGCCGGCGAGAGACTCGTAGTGGGCGATGGCCGCGTACTGCTGCGTCGACGAGCGGTAGCCTCTCAGGATCAGCTCGACGGGTGAGGACTGGACGGCGGCGCGTTGGGGCACGGCGTCCTCCTGCGCCCCCGAGGCGACGCCGGCATTGCTCTTACGCTGGTTGGAGGCGGCGGGAGGATTGGCGCTTGCTTGGTTCGAAACCCAGTCATAAAAGAGCTTGTCGGCGGCCGCGAGCGTGGGGTTTTCTCGTCCGCGAGCCGGCGTCCCTGTTTTAGAGCGAGACCGTCTTGTTGACTTGCCGAAAGAGCCCGTTTCCGCGACGCTCCGCCGTGTTCTGGCCGTGCCTTCGTGCCTGGGGGGGAGGAAGAGCGAGGAAGATCAACGTCAGCTGCTGGCGGCGCACGCTTCCAAGGGTAAATGGGTCAGGACAGGACAGGACAGGACAGGAGATGCATACGGATAGATCATGGCATAGGGTCGCTTGATGCCGTCCTCGCCGATATAGCACTCTTCGTCGGGGACGTTGTGCAGGATGAGGGGCGCCATGGCGAGCGAGGGAGAGGGAGGGAGCCAAGGATAGCTGCCTTTAAAGGCGAGGCGAGGCGCGGCGCGGCGCGAGCTGGATGCCGTTAGATGGCTGTGGACGGGGCCCAATGAGGCCGCGGCTTTGGAGACGGTGAGATGGGATGCGAGATGCAGAGGCCCGAAGGGTTTTGGATGCAAAATTCTGGAGCGAACAGGAAAATGAACCCTGGCCAACAAAAGCCAACGCCCCCCGGGAGGCACAGTCACTAGCCACAATTTGGGCGCGGTGTTTGGCCAATTTGCGCCACAATTGCCCGTTTGAGGAGCTCCAACTTCCAAGCCTCCAGAGTCACCGGCTGACTAAGTCTGGCATTTCCCCGAGCTTTGGCTTCAGGGGAATGAGCCCCGGGGGGGGGGGGGGAAGACTGGTGACTCTTGAAATAGGTCTCGCGGAACGATAAAAAAAACTTGCAAATTGAACTGCTGAAACGTTAGTATATGCATGCATCAAGGAGAAAAAAGTGTCTTTTGAAGAAGATTGAAGATTGAGGCGGCAGTACGCTTAAAGCAGGCAGAATAGGAAGTACTCCTATTCTCTCTCTCTCTCTCTCTCTCTCTATGTATATAGATATATCTATATATATATATATATATATATATCCCCTTCTTTTCCAATCCCCAATGACATTGCAGGACATGCCAGTTTCTTTTCAGTGAGCCAATGCTGCTCAAATCCAAACTGCGGTCTAGAAAGTCGCCAACGCTCATCTCGTCAAAAAAGTCATGACCGCCAAGTCTGTGCGTCTCATCCGCCATAAGAGGCCACTCTTGTTACTCAACAGTGACTGCACTAACATATGGCAGTAAATAATAAACAAAAAAAAAATATGTAATGATAATAAATAGCAGTATATTGGTAGTAAACAATAATCAGTAGTAGTAGAAAATGATAAAATGATGATGGTGGTGATGGGCCAAGTTTTTTTTTCTCTTGGATAATATCATGGAGACTATATATGACGGGGGATCGATCGTCTCACACGTCCTTTGCTTGAACGAACTTTCCATCTTGCTTGAACGAACTTTCCATCAAGCCATGATCCATTGCCTCATCCCGGCCGGCGCGTCTCACCCGATCCACGCCATCACCTATCTAGGGTATCACAACCACCAACCTCGTATAATATCCATGTATTATCAAGCAGGCGCTTTGTAAACTCGGACCCTCCCCAACAATATAGATCTGACAAGGACCGACCCATGTCCACGACAACAGGCTCTCCCTGGCCCTGCGTCTTAGCAGTACATGATGCTCACCGTCCTTTTCTGGGCGAATCCTTCGAAGGGAGAGAAAGGGGAATAAAAATAAGCAAAAAAAAAAGAAAAGAAAAGAAAAAGAAAAGAGACTTTGAAATAAAACAAGAAAAAAAAAACGGATACATTGACAAAAAGGTTAGTCCCGATAGCTCGGCCGTCCCGTCACGAAAAATTTTATAGGGTTGGCCCAGCTGACCTGTTATGTGGGAAAAAAAAAAAAAAAAAAAAAAAAAAAAAAAAAAAACCATCAATCTCGTGATAGATGCTAAAAAAAAAAAAAAAGGTAAATTCGTTAGTTAGCTCGGCGTCCTGACCATGAAAATACTACTAGGTAGTAACACCAGACTACGTACTCGTATTACTACCGTAGAAAAATTTTATAGCCAATTTTTTATTTTTTTTAGTCTCGTGTTAAATTTCTAGGGCGCTACTAGTTTTTTATACACCATCGGTAGATCCCAATGGGTGGTAAATAAAAAAAAAAAAAAAGAAGAAAAAAAGGGGGGGAAATCTCGATTCAGCTGGCTACCCTTCACACTACTGGTAACTAGCAACTGCTACAGAGCACTATGATTGCCAATTGCTAGTAGTACTTCGCAGTAGCAGTAGTATGAATGTATATACTCCGTAGATCCCAACAATACACAACGCCTCACCGATAATGTAACCCCAGAGTGTCGCCGCCTTCAAAAATGTTTAGCAGCATCAAACATCGATTCAAGAAGAAAAAGAAAAAAGAAAAAGAAAAAAGAAAAAAAAGATAATCCGAAAGGCCGCTTACATACATATGTACAAACTTATCGTTGATTGGGGGGCACCTGATTTCGGAACGCCGCCTCAGCCTTATCGCCCCTCAGTGCCCCCCCCCCCAGTGCCGGGAGCAGCAGCAATCAATCTCGTAATCGTGTTTGCTTCCCAGCTTTTTTGGGGATCCCGAGAAAAACGAATGGGCTTCTCTCTCTCTCTCTCTTTTTTTTTTTTTTTTTTTTTTTTCTTGCTGCCACGCAAAAATGACAATCCGATCCCCGTCCATTTTATTTTTAATTTTTTTCCCCCCTTCATCGGAACTAACGCGCATTATTGGTGGCGCCGCCGCTTTTTGTCCGCTCGGGCATCGCACTAACGCAAAAAAAAAAAAAAAAAAAAAAACTCGTATCTCCCCCGCCCGATATATCTATCTGGGGTTTATTGTAAATGTACCTTGTTTTTGAAAAACTTCCCTTGTTATTAATAGCAGCACTGCCCCTTGACTATGTCCACCTTTTTTTTTTTTTTTTTTTTTTTTTTACATATATATAATCTACCTATTAGTATTAGTACGTATTATTATGATTATTATTATGATTATTATGATTATTATTATCATTATTTTAGTTGCCGGCTTAAGCTATAAAGTACTACTACTAAGGTAGTACGTACTCCCGTAGTCGGATTACATATACTACTACTACTAGTACGTACTAACCTATGCGAACGGTGTTGCCGGACCCATGCCAGGTTAACAACAAGGGCGAAAAAAGAAAAAAAAAAAAAAGAAAAGAAAAAAAAAAACACTTCAACAAGGGTGGTGCCCTAGCAAGGGAAGGGGGAAATGACGATACCCTGAACAGCTGAACTGGCTTGTGCCCTGCGGCGGTGTCGAAAAGTGGTCGCCGAGCTATAATAAGCTAGAAGAGAAGAGAAGAGAAGCGAAGGGAAAAGAAGGATTTTCTTCTTCTTTTCTTTTAATGCTCTGTATTGGTCATTTTGGAGCAATGGATCCCGGGGACGTGTGCCCTTGGGGAGTACTAGCAGCTGCTAAAACTAAGCTATGAGAGAGTACGTATAGAGGAAAAAGAAAAAAAAAAGAAAAAAGAAAAAAAAAAGAGAGAGAGAGAGAGAGAGAGAGTCAGGAAAAAAAAGGAAAAAAAAAAAGTAGGTCCAAAAATGATAGGACGTATTGTACCATGTGGTTAATAAGTGTGTTGGGTTCCATATCCCCTCCCTCCCTTCCTTCTTCTCGGGTATCCAATGTGAATCAATCTCCCCCCCCTTGTCAGCCGTCGCTTCGTCCTATAATTCCCAAAATATCAAGACATTGATATGAAAGTGCAGTGTTGCCAAAAAAAAAAAACCCCCCGTTGTTCCCGTTGTTCCTTTTAGTGTGTGTGGCCGTATCCGTTCAAAAAAGGCCGTGCCAAGTAGATTCCCGTAGTGATCCAACCCGTAAAAAGTTCCTCCCAAAAAACATTAAACAAAAGAAATACAAGAGAGTTGCAGACCCCCAAGGTCCCTGCGTATATAGCGTGATTGTGTCGATGACGAAAGTCTCAAAAAGTTAAAATGTCGTAAAGGATAAAAAATATATGCCATGGAAGAGAAGAGGGTAATACAAAAAAAAAAAAGACTGATAAGGAGATAGTGTCGTATGTAGTGTTAATGTGTTGATGCACGATGCGTCATCGTGATTCGTAGGTATCCATGTCTTCACGGTTGAAGACGATGCCTCTCCGCTTCCAGCCCCCGCGCCTGACATATTCCTCAAAGCTGTCAACGGCCTTGAACGTCGGCCTCTTGGGGACGGTGGTGATGGCGGCCAAGCGGCCAGGCGTAGACTCGCCGGCAGCTCCAGCTTCTTCAGCGTCGGCCATGGCGCTTGATGAGGCTGGTTCGGACATGCTCGTCACGGGGGTGAGATCGTCCAGCGAGCTGACGGTCGAGGCGATGGTGGAGTCGGACCAACGAGACTGCGGCAGAGACGGCCTCTTTCTGTTTCTGACGTGCATAAAGAAGTAGTCCTGAGGTTCGTCCGCAGCATCGTAGTCGTGATGGCTCACGGGGCTCGCGTGAGGCAGTTCCATGATGAACTGCGGCAGATCCTCATCTTCTCCATCAAAGTCCCTCTCGGAACCTTCGAGGTCGCTGCCCTCAGCGTCCTCGCTGTCGTAAAACGTTGCCGCCGGCTCGTAGTGTTGCCGGTCGGTCAGGATAAACGGCCGGTCGTGTAGCCGCTTGGGAGGCTGGAAGGCCGAGTGAATGGAGAAGGCGTCGAAGCTGGCAGCAGTGCCGCTGCTGCTGGCCAGGCGGGGGGTGTGCGCGCGGATGGTGGATGTTGATGAATCTGAAGAGAAGGACCGATCTGAGTCGGAGGAGAGCGAGCAGCCAGAAAACGAGATCTTGCGGATGTGCAGATCCCGAGGCTTGGATCCTCGTCGCTGGCCAAGGCCGCTGAAGATGGGCATGATGGCGATTGTTGGTGTATGGAATGCTTGTGGTGTGTGTGTGTGTGTGTGTGTGTGTGTGTGTGTAAGTGAGTGAGATGGCGAAACTGGCAATTATAGAGGCTGTTGATTCGTCCACCTGTCCAAGACTAGGTCGATTGGAATGATGCCCCCTTTCAAAAAAAAAAAAAAAAAAAAAAAGGGCCTCTGAGGGATAAAGGTTGGAAGGGGTGGCGATGGACGAAGCCGTGATGCTGCAACTTCCGGAGTGCCGAGAGGAGGCAGCTTGGTGCATATATATTGTAGGCCATTCGTTGATGGCTTTGACCTGCGTGCGGAGGCGTGTGGGCGTGTGGGCGTGTGGGTGTGTAGATTTGTTACCCAGTGGGCGTGTGAATTATTAAAAAAAAAAAGAAAAAAAAGAAGAAAAAAGAAAAGAAAAAGCCCTTATGCCCATCCAGGCATGGGCATCGGATGGAGCCTGGACCGGGCGGTGGCTTTGTCCCCGGCCCTCGTACCTGCGAAGATTGGAGGCACTACAGTACTACTACATACCTACATACTCCAGGCAACTTGTTCTTTCTCTAGGTATTCCCTGGATGGAGCAGACAACCTTTTGGCCTTCTCCACAATAATACGCCTCAACCAAAGACCCGTGCCCCTCCGTGAACTCTGAACTTGTTGGTCCTCGTGAATCGGCCACAGAGAGCCAGGAGCTTGGGCCCAGCCGGCCCTAGCCTAGCCTAACCTGTGTTGTGTTGTGTTGTGTGTTGTGTGATGTGTGTGATGTGTTGTGTTACGCCGCAGAATGAGCTCTCTCTTCCAACAGCTCTCGGCCTTCCCAGGTGCCTGGTGCTGGAACGAGGGGGGGGGGGCAAAGCAAAGCAAGGCATTGGAACGACGGTGAGCCATCTCAAAAGCTCGGGATGAAGGGCATCGAAACTCTTGCTTCGGTCTAGCGTCGTCCCTGATTGGGGCGATCCAAGGGCCAAACGAAACAAGTCGCCCTGCGTCAGGATCCAACTGAACCAACTTTGGACCAACCACGGCCATCACCCCGTCATCATGGGCTGACGGGACCCTGGTTCGCCCAGCGCTGCTAGGAATCGAACCAGGGGGGAGGGAGGGGAGGGGAGAGGGGACCCCGGTGGCTTCACGCTGCCAAAACCTTGTGCCGAGCCACTGCAAAAAAAGCTGCTTCGATGCCTTGTGGTATGTGTAGACGTCATGCCGGCGGCCATCGAGGAGTGACGGACGGGGTTCGAGTCCAGCTGCGTGTTCCATGGCCTGCCCTGGGCGACGCCCATCGTTGCCGTTTTGATGACTCGTTTCGGCTCTGGATCCAAGCCGCCCTCGCAGTCAGCACGCAAGTTCCGGCATCCGAATTCACAGAGCAGCTACCTGGCAAGGCAGCGATTATACAGCTGCGGCAGGGCCACGGAGTCCATTTCTGCGCGCGCGCATTTGCGTGCCCTGGCCCTGCCCGCAGAAAAACCTCGAACGAGGCTCGAGAAAGCGAGGGAGGCAACCGCAACGCAAGGGAGGCCAATTTGTTAGCGGTGGGATGTCTTGGCAGGGCTTTCGCTCCCAAGGTAGTGCCAAACGGCATTGTGAAAAATAAAATAAAACAAAATAAAATAAATTTCAAAAACCTGTTGGTGCGGCTTTCGTTTGCCGTGCCCCAGGGCGACCGCTCAGGAACCGGCGTGGATCTTGCGGCGCTATTATGTGGCGAGGATTTGCTTTTTTTTTTTCTTTTTTCTTTTTTCTTTTTTTTTTCCCATTGCTAGTTTTCCGGTCAGCTGCACGATTCAGCGACGGGGCCTCTGCGAGAGTCATGGATGTGCAAAGCCACAAGGGCATGACTCCAATCGTGGCCGGCGTTCGAGAGGTTCGTCTCTCGTAATACGTACTACATGCTATTTGTTTTTTTCTTTTCTTTTCTTTTCTTTCATTCTAGTTCCATGAAGAATCCCTTTCCTTCCCCTACGAGGCACTAGGTAACTTTCAAGCGAGCCTGAGGCTGCTACCA
Organism: Trichoderma cornu-damae; assembly: GCA_020631695.1. Taxonomy (NCBI): domain Eukaryota; kingdom Fungi; phylum Ascomycota; class Sordariomycetes; order Hypocreales; family Hypocreaceae; genus Trichoderma; species Trichoderma cornu-damae. The sequence goes on from CM036091.1 coordinate 3,856,906, forward strand.
AGGTACCTAGTACGTACTACTTACTACTAGGTACCTCACTGCCTAAGTACTAGGTACCTAAAATACCAGGCTGCCGCAGTTGCCCTCTCACAGGTACTGCCTGTAATAACCACTTGGACTTGGTTAGGCAGCTGTAAAATACATAGCGCCAATGTACCCATTTAGCAAGAGGATGCGCTAATGCACACGACAGTATGCTGCTATGGGGGGGGGGGGGGGCGCTGGGCCGCAGAGGTGTAGATAGCACGATACATGCATGTACTGTATACAGAGCGGCTCTGCCAGCTCACACCACAGAGCTTCCTTGTTTCTGTTGCAAAAGCGGTGGTTTCCTCTCTCTCTCTCTCTCAAAAAAAAAAAAAAAAAAAAAAAAAAACCACCACCGCATCACCACCACTCCTCCGTTCCCACCAATCAACGTTATATGGGCAACCCCCAAGCAAGCTCAGCAAAAAAATCTGGCTGGGCTCCTCCGTTAATTGATCGGTGTCGGCCGAGGCTGAAAATCCAGGCCGATCGACGAACGAGCGGACGCAGCGCCTTGGCACTGCACACGGCGAGAGAGATCTGCCCTTGTGCGGCGATAGTGCAGCCAGAAAAAAAAACCCCCCCCCCCCCCCCCCCCTCCCCAGCTGCTTTGTCGTGTGATTTCTTCCTCGCTTCTACCTCCTCAACGCCATCGTCTCCGCTGCGCAAGCGAGCAAGAGCCCCCAATGGCCAGATCGTTTAGATGGGCAAAAAGTTGGTTCCAGGGGCTTTTGTGGCTCGAGCGCCTGCGGCCATCACTCATTCATTCGCCCTCGTGAGGCTTCCCCCTCAAACGCCTCTCAGGAACCAAGACGGCGCTGTCAAAAGTCAAAATTTATTAGTTTCTGCAACGCCAAAGTATTGAGAGGGCCAAAAGGAAAAAAAAAAGGTTTCGTCCCGAGTTATCTACGAATCCCGAAAAGTCAAAAAAAAAAGTTTCGCGGCGGCCTTGTGCCACCACTTGCTGCCATCTCGGAGCAATAGGGCGCAACATGTCACAACCCCACGTTCCTTCCACTTCCTCTCTCTCTCTCTATTATTATTATTATTATTATTATTATTATTATCATTTGGGGGGGGGGGCCTTTGCCTTTGCCCTACCCAAGACCTCGAACGGTGGGACCAATCGCCACGCCTGAATGCGACGAGGCAAAAGGCAAAAGGCGTAAAGCAAAAAAAAAAAAAAAAAAAAAAAAAAAGGCCTCAGAAGCTCCGCCATGGCAGCCTCCTCAAGACCTGCACTGCAGCATTGACAGGTCAGCCGCACCAGCATCTTGCAGCCGCAATCTCATTAAATTAGAGTCGTGACAGGGTGGGACTCACCTGTCAAGGCGGTGGGCGTGGTGTTGGCGGCGCTACATACAATGCCCATTGCACGGACGATCAGTCGCGGTGTGAGATCCCCACCAAATCGCAAAGGCCCCGTGTGTTTTGAATCCCTTCGCCGAACGATTGGAGCCCGAGACCAAACGCACGCCAGAGATGGCCGTTCCGAGGCACAACCAACTTGCAAGTCGCCTTTCCAGGTGTGACAACTCCGGTGAATACACAATACGCCGCTTTTACGAAGTAGTGGTGGTGTGGCGCTACTTTGGGGTGGCGTCCATGATTTGGATCACTTTTCGCGTCCTTGACTTGTGATGAGCTTCGGACTGCGATTTTTTTTGGAGAGGGGGGGGAGGGGGGGGAGAGAGAGGAGGCCGCCCTCCATGATGCATGTGGTGCACCAATTCACACAAGTCATCGCCGAACATCTCTCTCAGCCGCAGCAGAACTCGAGCACACAACAGCTCACGAGGCAACAACACCGTGCGCAAGGTGACCGGCTCCAGACAGCCAACAATAAGCATCTTTTTTAATTTTGAAACGTGCCACAAGAAAGATGGCCCCCCCCCCAACGACGATGCCCCATGATTGCCTTCCTATTCCATCTATTTTATTTTATGTTTTTCTGCTTTTAACTTTTATTATTTTGTTTCAGCTACCCCGCCCAGTTGACTGATGGAGCTTCATGCAAAGCACTCCTACTTACTAGCACCACACTTCTATCTGGTGCGGAGCAGTACTCCGTACAGGACCAACATATGCATGTATGTGATCACAAGGACGCCGGCTGCAGGTACGGCGCAAGCTAGAGCTGCACGCAAGAAACACGCATGCATAGCCGATGCTGGCAGAGCTGCGGAGTAGTTGCGCCGCAACGATGACAAAGCCGAATTCTTTTTTTTTTTATTGCGCGCCACTTGACAGAAAGAATCCAGGATCCACGACGACGACGACGACGACGACGACGGTGGTGGCCCTTGCAGTCCTAAAAATAATGCAGATACGGACGGAGCCCAGCCATCATTGCCGATAATTGTCGGTGTTCCTGATGCAAAATTCACGTCGCACATGCGTGCCGAATCCCGCCGTAAAGGCCGCGTCCAACAAGCGGCGGGTCAAATCTCGAGTGACGCAGTGCATACCCATACCTTGGTACAAAGTTGTGCCTAACCACCACCGCCAAAAGGAAAGAAGAAAAAGAAAAAGAAAAAGAAAAGAAAATCAAGAAAAAAAGACAAAAAAGGAAAAAAAGAAAAAAAAAAAAAGAGAGAGATGGAGCTCACTCACACCCGTACTACCAGGACCAAGGCCTCGGTGACATCACCAGCGCGCAAATTCGGCCGTCGTTTGGGTTCGGTTTTCCTCGCTCAGGATTCTTTGGTGCGAAACCCGATAGCCTGGTCCCAAAGCCTGGTCCCAAGGCCTGGTCCCAAAGCCTGGTGCAGACGGACGCGCAGAGCACCAAGCCCGCCCACGGGACTCTCTGTGAATCCTACCCATGTCGCTGCCACGTTGTCGGACATTCCGTCGCCCTCATCACCTGGTCAATTTGGTCAATTTGGTCAATTTGCTCGTATGGAGCAGGCTGCTCTGTGCTCCGTGCCCAGCGCCTTGGCCTCCTCAGCCCTTGCGCCTCTTCACCCAAGTATGTTGCACAATCACTGCCGTGCGTTATATCTGGCAGTCCCGACTCCATGGCCTCGTCATCACACACCATATGTACTACTTTGGTACTGCTAGTACAGTAGTAGCAGCAATCCACGCCAACCACAACAAATCCCACGGCTCTGGATACACTAGCATGCTTCTCCTCTCATCCTTTTTGTGACACGCCCTACTTTCCCGTCGCTTCCTCGCTTCCACGGCCATGGCGAGCAGTCTGCGCAATTTGTCAGACTCTGCTCCGTGCCCACATCCTGCCTGTATACCTACTACTGCTAGATAGGTAGAGCAGCCCTGGCTCTATGCCATGTACCATATGTAGGGCTTACGGAGAGTGCCAGAATGATAGATCCCCCATGGTGGGGAGCAGCCTACAGCCTATCAGAGCACACCACAAGGCTAAAAGGGCTCCGCCTTACAATGATGATCCGACACAAGCGCGCTTGGGTACATGCGAAAGAGCGCCCACATCAAAGCCGCCGCTCCACAGAGCGCTCTGAGACTCTGGTTCTCCCGATGTGAATTGGGCGCCCGCAAAGCGTGCCGCGTTCTTCCCGTTGGGAGCTAGTGGTAACTACTACCTACCAAGTAGTAGTGGGAACTCCGTGCTCCGTACTCCTTGCTGTGCTGCAACACGCTAAGCCGCAAGCCTTCGGGATGCTTATAGCGGGAAAGCCATTGTACAACACCCATCGAAGTCAAGCATCCCCTCTTGGTGGATCACCGATTTCAGCGATGTCAACAAAGGGAGAAGATTTTCATTCTGGTAGCTACGATCAAGGGGTGTTGGATGAGCGGTTTGGCGAAGAAGAGTGTCGATCGGCTCTAATGGCCCTTTCCCCGTGCTCTATATGTTTTTCTTTTTTTTTTCTTTTTTTTTTGTTCATGACGCACTGTTACTCAGGACTCTGGGGTAGTATTCTTATTTACAGGCTTCTCCGCATCCCGCATCTTTGAGAAGGACTCGGCTTCTATGGATAACAAGGTGTGCCATGTGGCCGGCAGGTCCGGACTCGAGAGGACACCCAACAGAGCTCGAGGAGGGAAGCTGGACGCAGAGCAGTTGACTCATCCCGAGTCAGTGAGAGGAGGGCCCTCAAGGATCTGCATTGAGAGTTTGCGTGGTTTGCAGAAGCGAAGCCGATGCCTACCCTGAAGAGGGAACCGCAAATAGAAGCCAGCCAGTCCTTTAGGTATCTATGCCCCCCCCCCCCCCCCCCGGTTAGATGGATATAATTCCAAATGTCGTCGAAGTGGCTGATCAATTCGATGAGCTCCGGGCTCAGAGGGGAGCCGAATGGGAGGGCATTAGTCTGTATGAGGTTCTACTGCCATTGCACTAGACCTCCACGGCATGGACTGCCGTCAACCCTTTTTTATCGTCCTTTCTGATGAGAGCCCCATGCCAAGGGCGTTGTGGGAATTGGATGATGCGGCCTTGAGATCAATCCTGCCCTTGCATCTGCCAAATCCCACCCGCGTCGGACAAATCACAGCCCGTACCACCCAGGCGGATGCCGTTCCACGCAACGCAACACCAAGAGGATTTTATTGGCACATGGCATTTTCCCCGCCGAAAAGGAGGAGAGAAGTGCCGCATACAAACGGGAACCCGACAGCTTGGGCCCGACCTGTCATTATCGCCTTCTCTTGCTCCGTGTCTACATACATGCCCGCGGCCAGCCGATGGCCAGGGGGGTTCTCGCGTCCTTCTGGCCATCATCCATCGCGTTTCAAGTCACCGGTATTCCGTCTTGTACGGCGTCGGCCTCGGGCTGATTGACAAGCTGCCAGTTGGCCTCGCTCTCATTTTTCGGCCCCCAAGCATAAGGGCGAGAGAAAAAAAAATAAAGAAAAAAAATTGGCGGTAACCGAGACAAACTTGCAAAATCCCGGCAAACCCTTCCTCTTCCTCCCCCCCCCCCCCACGCCATGCTGATCGTCCCCCCCAACGAAAAAAAAAAAAAAAGAAAAAAAAGAAAAAAAAAGAAAAAAAAGGAAGGAAGAAGAAAAAAAAAGAAAACACACACACACACGCAACACCATTCCCGCATCCCTGGCGGCACGGCACGCTTCCCTGCCGTTGGTCAGCACTCCATTTCGTAGTCCCGATGTCCTGGTAGGTTCTTGTCAGCATGATGATCGTAGCCCCCAACGGCCCCCCCCTCCCCCCGGTTCTTGTTCCAATACCTACCCCATGACTAAGTACGGAGCAGCTTTGTCAAGACGGCGCCCGCAGACGAGGGTTTGTCACGCTCTAGGATACATATAAACAGAACTCGGTACCGAAGGAGCGGCGGCAAATTTGCGTGGGTGATACAAGGTACAACACCGTCTTCTGGTTTGTCCCTCCCCTCCCTTCCTCTCTCCCTCCCTTCCTCCCTCTCTCTCTGTCTCATATTGTCCCCTGGCTTCATCGGGTTTTTCAAATCGCAATTTCATACACGCACCCTCCATCCTTGCTTGTTTACAGACAAGATGCCATATTCTCATGGTCCGGGTGTCTCGGGCAAACCCCTGGCAAATCTAGGGAGAGGCGCCCTATTGGGCTTACATTTTATGCCCCCCCCCCAGCCCTTTCTATTTGATAGAATCCGATGCAATCCCTCCAGTGTTACATACCTATGCAGGGCGTTCGAGATGGTGTCTATGACACCGACACCGACACTGACACCGACACCGACACCACAGCTTCATGTGATCGCTTCTGACCCCTGGAGTAAATTTTTTTTTTTTTTTTGGTTTCTTCTTCTTCTTTCCCAACCAAAGCCCTCCCCTTGCGTGGGTGATCCAAGCCCACGATTGGTTCAAAGCCGCAGCCTGTTTGAATCAAAGAAAAACAAAACAAAACAAAATGCTAGTCGCCCAGCCTTTGAATTTGATTGAGCTGGTCCCCCCTTGCATACATACACCATACGTGTACAAGGAAATACCTTGCTTGTAAGATGGCTTTTGTTTTTTGTTGACCCCCCCCCCCCCCCCCCTTCCAAGTGATACGGTAAGCAGATTGTGACGTGAATGAGTAGGGCTGAGTGCTGGTGTGACATGGAAAAGAAAAAAGAAAAAAAAAGAAAAAAAAAAAAGACTGAAAATAAATAAATTAAACGCCAAGAGAGAAGGCTTGAGCTGAGCGGGCTTTCCCAGGCCCTCGGTATCCAATCGATCAAAGGGGCTTCTCCCTTTCCCCATTGTTTTTATTTTTTGTTTTTGTTTTTGTTTTTGTTTTGATTTTGTTCATTTCGTTTGTGATGGGCTTCGTTTTTTTTTTCGTGTTGCGGTTGGCAACAGCGTTGCAGCGAGCACTGCACGACTCTTCGCAGGTCCATGTCTGGTCCCTGGGAAGCACGCAATTATCCTCCCAAAGACACCGCCCCCCCCCCAATCCACGGAGGAGGAGGAGGAGCATCTGGGGCTGTCTCAGCTCTACAGAATCCCGTCGCTCTCGCCGGGCAGCCTCTCGACCCTCTTCTGCTCCCAATTGTCCAGATCCCTCCCAGCGAGTCTCTGCAGCCTGTCGCATTAGCCTCGAATCTTTGTGCTTTTCTCTTCTTTTCTTTTCCTTTTCTTCTCCTTTTGCCGCCCACCCTTGCCCTCCCTGCATTATCCTCACAATGCCTCCCTGCACAGGTACGTGGCGAGGGCACTCACGTAATATTCCTCCTTCATGTCCACTCTGCGTGCCGCCCTCCTTACGTTGAGCTCCTCTTCCTTGGTCAGCTGCCGCACCTTTCGGTCGTGCTTCTCGTATCGGACCGCCGTGGCGGGCGTCAGGACGAACGAGCCCGCCACAATCACGGCGATAAACGGCAGGCCAAAGGTCAGGAACGGATGCTTGGCCATGAGGGATCGGTATCGCATGCCGATCCTCCCTGCGTCGGCCGACGAGCGGAATGTCTTGCTCTGGAACGTAGGCATCGTGAGATGTGCGAGCTGCCTCCAGGTCGGGTTGTGTTCGCGGTGCAGGGCGCCTTTTTTTTTTTGTCTCGCTCGGACTCCTGTGCCTCGTTCGTGATGAGGCGGCGCGTTTCTTTGTTCACGAATCGGTGCGTTGCATTGCCGACTGTTGCCGCGAGCACGGTGTAAGACTCGTAGACAAAGTTCGTTCGATCACCTTCACCAGCCATCGCATGATTATTTAGACCTGTGGCTGATCGGACCAACGCTTTTCCCCGGGCTCCCGGATTTTTGGTGGGGCCGTTTCCCGCCTCGCGGATGCTACCTAGTCTTTACTGCGTATTAATATAGTATATGCCCAACCACCGCTGGTTCATGTCTAGGGTAAGAAAATTGCCTTGGAATTCTATACAACATGGACAAGAATCTGTTTCTTCAGCTATACATTCGCCATATGGAATGCCATGCTAGCCAAGAGCGGCTTAGGGACTGTGCCTCTGTCACTGCCCTCACATCTTTCATCTTGACGCCGTGCAGCATAGAGCAGAATCCTCGGAATCATCTGGTCGTGAGAAATGAAAATGCCCTCATCATGTATCCCATGAAACTCGACACCAAGTGAACAATGAAGTCTGTTATTATGCCCCTCCCATTTGACCGCATACTATGCAACTGATATCTGTTAAAGGGAAAAGAAAAAAAAAGGAAAAAGTAAACCCGGTATGCCTCCCTGGCCGAGAGTCTGACTTGCTCGCTCTCTCGCTCCTCATCGATCCTGTCTCGCTAACGTATTCTTATCCCCTAGGGCCAGCACAAATCTCCAAAAGCGATCCGTTTCACAAAGCCCATTCTCCGCTTGATAAAGAAGAAAGAAAAAGGAAATCTTCACGTTGAAGGAAGGTAAGGTAGAAGACAAATAAGAAATCAAGTGTGTCGTTGGTACAGAAGCGCAAAGCTTAGCATATTATGCCCACCAAGAAAGGGAAAAAAAAAAAAGCAAAGAAACAAACAAACAACCAAACAAACAAAAAAACAAAAAAAAAAAAAGTCCAGTTCTTTTCAAGTGTGCTGTTCATGATCGCCTCCATTTTCTCGTCATCGTTCGATAATGATGAAGCATCGATACCGTGTGCTATGCCGTGCTGCTTAAAGACACGCATCGTGGAATACAGTAAGAAAGCTTGGGATAATAACGCAGAAGAAGAAGAAGAAGAAGTAGAAGAAGAAGAAGAAGAAGTAGAAAAAGTAGAAGAAGAAGAAGAAAAAAAGATGCACTGAAGAAAAACGCCTGGAGGAGAGACTTGACATTTATCGTTCGGCAACTTGAGGTGGGGATGATTGCCATCCATTCATGTACGCCATCAACCCCATGCCGATTAGCACCACGCCAATCATTGAGGCATAGGGGATGCCAGCTCGCAGGTGTTGGCTGTGTAGGGGGCCTCCTCTTGGTGAGGCCTGAGGCGTAATCGTATTGGCCCTCGATAGAGTCGGGATGTCTCCTGAATCTTGGCTAGAATTCGTCAGAGATCTTTCCTGTTTGGGTGCCGGCTTGGCGGCAACTTCGAGAGCGGGAGAGGCAGCGGCGTTTTGCGCTGCTCCATCTCCTTCACTGCGAAGCGTTGTTGAGCGTGATCGTCGTCGTCGCTCCTCGGCCGCGACCCGCCTGGCCTCCTCTTCTCGTAGCTGAATGACCATTTCTTCGAGACTCTTCCTGCCAGAATCGCGCTCTGCTTCGGCGGTCTCGCAGCGGCTCCTCCACTGCTCCATCTGCATTCTCAGCCCCCGCATCTGTTCGTCCATGGAGTCGATGCGAGACTGAAGTGCTGCGGCGGTTTCCTGAGCAACCTTGTCTGCTTGGGAGACCTCTTCCGCCTCCGGCAGCACCGTCATTGTTTCGTCCGCAACACCCACGTCCTGTGTTGGTTCTTGAGCTTGATCGAGCTCTTCGTGAGACCCGACACCATTGACCTGGCTGTTGGCCGATTCCTCAAGCCGCCTAGCTAGCTCCTCTGCCAGTTCGCGCGCTTCTCGCTCCTTCTGAAGCATCACTTCCAGCTCGCGCATGCGCGCCGTCTGGGTATCAATATCTCGCTTCGCATTATTGAGAGCCTCGGTGAGCTGGATGATTTGGCTCAGGTTTTCTTGGCGAATCGGAGACGAGCTTGGCGAGTCTGACTTTGGCCTTTCCAACGAGCCCCGTTTGAGGGAGGGCACATCTGGCTTTTCGGGAAGAGGCTGCTGAGGCGGCGGTGCGGGGGGGTCGGAGAAGCGCGCTTTTAGATCCGCTCTGAGGGAGAGGCTATTGCTGCCGTTGACCATGGTCATGGTCTGGGGTTTTGGCGGTTCGGGGACCTCTGATTTTTCGAGATCTTTGACGTCGTCCTTTGACAGAAGCGTGTTGATGAACTGGTTCGTACGATTCAGATCCTGGGCCTGAAGCTTGGCGCTTCTCATCTCGTTCTAAAGCTTTTGGTGTTAGTTTCCGTAAAAAAAAAAAAGAAAGAAAGAAAAGAAAAATAAGAAAAAAGAAGAAGAAAAGAAAAAAAGACGATATTGAGAACAAAACAAAACCAAAAAAAAAAGGGGGGGGGGATCATCATGTATGGCGCTCACAGCAAGACGCTTCAGAATCTGATCTGTAGCAATAGGTGTTAGGAAAAAAGGGCGCTGCTGCGCCATTCCGTTCGTATGACCGTTGATGGTGCCGCCGTTTGTCATCATACGGCCGTTGCTGCCCATGGAGAGATTACTGCCCGCGCGACCTCGCATCTGCATCGCGCCCGCCGGAATCATCATGGCGTTGTTGGCCGGGTCTAGATCTCCAAAGTTCATGTCCAAAACGTTGTTCGACGTACTCAAAAACCCGGCATGCTCGATCTTCGCGGCAACCTTGTGGTGAACGACGGTTTTCTGATCTTCGCTGACAATATCAATACCAAGCTCCAGATGGTCGGCAGTCTGGAGTTCGTGCGGCTCGGATTCACGATTCTCCTGCGACAGTCGGGTGCCGTTGACAAAGGTGCCGTTGGATGACTTGACGTCTCGGATGTAGATTTTGCCGTTTCGCTCAGCAAAGATTTCGGCATGCTGCCGCGATAGCACTTTACTATCGAAGAAGCCATTCGTAGCAGTCGGTACCGTCTTTTGATTCGTCTGTCGACCGATGCGAATGGAATCGGGGGCAAACGGCACAGCAATCGTCTTGCGCTCAAACGTGCCGTTGAGGGAAAGTAGGTAGAGCATAGGCTGGCCGGGAGGGAACTGCTGCTCGCTGGGCCCCATGGGTCGCATCATCCCCTGGGGCCCCATCTGAGGCTGTCCCGGTCCGCCTTGCTGCATGGCTCCGTGGGGCGGCACCATGCCGTTGGGCCGTCCTTGGGGAAGCCTCGGGAAATCTGGCTGCGCGTCTCCTTTGCCAGCTGGCCAGGGGTTCTTGGGTTGAGGCCTCTTTCGATTCGCACTGCCATTCGACCACTGGCTCAAATCCGAGGCTGACGACAGCGATGTGGCGTTGGAATGGGAGCCATTCGTCGCGACCGTAGTATTGGAGGCGTTGGAGGAAATCGATGAGGATGAGTTGCTTCGCGAGAGACTCTTGCGGGTCATGAACATGCCTCTGACATCCTCTGGATTCATCTGGTTGTTGCCATTAATAGTGCCCCATGGCCGGGAAATTTGCGGAAAGGTTGGAGGATTCGCGACGGCAGTCATGAGTAAGGCTTGAGTGATGCTTGTTCCTGGGTCGACGGGAAGGCACCTTCTATCGACTATGTGTAGGTGTAAAGACAAGAGAGAGAGAAAAAAAGAGAGAGAGAGAACGAAAGAAAGAGGTGAATTTGCCGTCGGCCAGTCGCCAACAGTCGTCTAGGTCGATGCGCGTGGGTGCCTCGTTGGGCTATTTGAAGAGTCGCCAACCAACCACCTCCGCCAAAGGGACAGCAAAAAAAAAAAAAAAAAAAAAAAAAAACCAAGGCTGCGCGTGAAGCGGATTGGAAAGAAGAACGGATTCTCTCGATGCGGGCTCCGGACTAAAAACGGCTCTATCGCTTGCGATCGGCGGGACAAGGAACGCAAAACAGAAATCGAAGTCGTTTGTCGGGCTTTGCTATGGTCACGGAAAAATCGTCAGCATGTTGTTGATGTGGCTCCTTTGTCCAGCACGCCAATTGGGGGTTGGCAAGGCACGACCAAGCGAGGCTGGGGGGGGGGGGGTTCAAGCCCCTGGTCCCGGGCTGGCTCTGTGCGCGTTGCGTCAAATGTGAAACATACTGTGAAATGATCGAACCTCGCAATCCCGGGCGATTCCACACGTCGCTGACGAGCAGCCTTTGGGGTTGAAGCTCGGGCTGATGGGTTGCTTGGGAGATCTTGTCTGTCCTTCCCAGCCCGCTAAGCGCTGGGCTAAGAAACGTTCGACCAGCTTTTGGGGGGGGGGGCCAAATGATACAGTGCACGGGTTGGTCTCAGTGTCTGCTCGCCCGACTCCCACAACGCGGCCTCGAGGCAGGCTTTGTCATTCTTGAGGAAGGAGTTTTTTTTGGGGGGGGATTTTTTTTCTTTCTTTCTTTTCAAACCGGCATCGGGCAGTACTGGGTGAACGGCTCTCCATCTCCAAAAGACCCGTATGGGGCCCTTCATCGGCTCATGACCACGATTCACGTGATGTATCATCACAGTATTTGTCTTGTCCCGGGGGGGGGGGGGGGACCTCGGCGCACTGTGGGGGGCGCTAGAGGCGATTGGGATGCGCCGCATCAATCTTTTGCCGTTCCCGCCAAAACTTGGTTGCCTCGTGCGGGCCAATCACGGGGATTTGTTCTTTTCTGCCGGATCGCCAAAGGGCACTTACACCTTTGCCGCAGAAACAAAAACGCAAGGCCAAAGCTGCGGCTCAAAAACTCCAAGGCCGATTTGCGCATTGCGTTGAGACCGGCTGCCCAACGATGCCTCCTGTCGCGCCGATTCACCATGGTGGCCAGCAGGCCCCGTCCACGTTTGACAAACGTACGGCATCATGCCATCATGAGGGGCTGCAATCTCGCTAACAAAAAGATGGATATAGTGAAGATGGGCGCCATGATGGGCGGATGTAAGAACTTTTTTTTTTTTTTTTTTTTTCATATCGTGGCTCTGTCTCGGACTGGGATAAAAAACTGACGCAACTTCAGCTGTCGGAGTTATCATGGGGTTTATATTCGGTATGAGATGGCACGGCGCCGCTTTCGACCCAACAAGGCATCTGACACCTTGATAGGCACTGTCAACATCTTCCGTTATGGTGCTGGGTCTCAAGGCATCATGAGGACTCTCGGCCAGTACATGGGCGCATCTGGCGCTACGTTTGGGTTTGTCCGCGCTTGTCGGCTAGGTTCATCCGCTTGGGTGCGGTTCTAATGGGCAACGTCGCAGGTTCTTCATGGGAGTCGGTAGTGTGATCCGATCGGATGCCGACCCCAAGTTACAAGAGTTGTATATGCGAGCGCAGCGACGACCGATAGTATTACGAGCGAGTTCCTCTTGGAGACGGGGCCAGTAAAGACGTGCGACGATGAACAAACGAAACTGCGCTGATTGACCAACTGTGTTGGCATCGTCATGCGTACCCCGGTAGCCTAAATGGCTGCCCTGTAAAACAAGAAAGAAAGAAAAAAATACATCAAACGACACTTACGATTGAATTCCGATGCGAATCATGTCATTGTATAACCATCCATCTATGTGTGAATGGGCATGTGTGGGCAAGAGCTTTTTTTATGTGCAATAACGAAAAACAACTACATGTATCAGCTGTTCGAGAAGTACGATAGGTGGTGCATTGTCTTCAACTCCTTGGTACGGACAGAACAATTGTTCTTTATTCCATGGCCAAGATACGTGCCAGGTTACAACTTTGTATATGGATTACCTACACTCACTCGCCTCCATCATTGCAGTATTTTTGACCCCATTCTGTGGCCGCGTATTTCATTTTTCATTTTTTCTTCTTTTTATTTTCTTTTCGTTTCTTTTCTTTTCTTTTTTCCCCCACGGAGCAATAGCTGCCAACCGCTACTACTCTGATGGGGAATTTTACTATGTGATACGTTGTCTGTCCCGTCAATGCCATCGAGCTAGGAAATTCTCTCCCCAAGTCTCCCCCCCCCCCCCCCCTTTTTTTTTTTTTTTTTTTTTTTTTTTTTTTCCATTTTCATTTATTATTATTCATTTATTTTTTCATTCATTTGCCAATTTTTTCTTCTTCTTTGTTTTATCAATTATGTGATGAATTTATGGAGCTGATCAGTTGCAGGATACCGTACATATGTGCCCCAGATGCTGCTTTCAGCCGCTCTTGTACGACGCCAGCACAAAGGATTCTTAACCCGGGACCTACATACATACGAATTTATCAAATATAGATTGCCCAACTCAGTGGACTACAGCCGTGCCTCTTCGCCTGCCAGGAGTCGTCAAGCTCGTATTCCCATCATCTTTTGATTTTGGCCCCCGAGAGAGAGCGAGTGCCTGATCAAGATTTTGCGGCTCGGGTATCCATCCGCAGGTGAGCCCGATGAGCTCATATCGACATTTCAAGAATATGCCCATTGTCAGGAGCGGCGGCGGCGGCGTGAAAGTTTCCGAATGCTTCGTCTCCACCTCATTTCTACTATGAAAAAAAAAAAAAAGCATGTGTAACCTCACGCCAAGACTCAATCTATAGCTTTTCGCCGTTACTATTGAGACCAAGAAACGAGGCCCATTAAAGGAAGAAGGTTGGTGAGGCCTCACGATATATATCAGCTTCCGAGGCTGAAGGTGTCTTTGGTGGCCTTCTTCCTTTCGCCTCGTGTTGGGTGTAACTCTCTGCCGTTGAGCGTTCAGCTATTTTATCGGTTCTACTGGCTACCAATCAATGCAGCAGCTATCGGGAACCCCAAAAGCTCGGCGAGATGTAAAGGTTGCCAATTGACGGCCTGAAACAACTGCCATGATGGATCCAGGGCATTGCTAGGACTCCTACCGTGGAATCTGCCCCGTTCTAGCCAACAGCTGCTCCGTGGATGGACATGTCGGCCGGGGCGGTTCGGCGAGCAACATTCAGTCCGCAACTGAGCACAGGCCACTATTCGGATATCTGCATCTACCTATCATCTTACCGCCGGGGCCTGGCAAGCCTCGCCCTGAATCTAGATGGAGAGCCTGTGTTTTGAACAAATCGGTTGCAGGCGAAATCGGGCACACGACATCATGGCCTGGTTGTCAAGCCTGTCCCTCTCCACACTTTGTGTGAGCGTTTGCGGCCTGGCTTGCATCCGAGGATACCAGTTCCCATAGGCTTTTCACTTTCTATACGGGAAGCTAAAAAAAAAAAAACAATCTTATACTTTGAAAATCCTCCGAGGCGTCGGAATGGAGGCTAGTGTTTTTTTTAAAAAAAAATTAAATTGTTTTTTAATTGTTTTTTTCTTTTTCTCCCTTTACTAGTGAAAGTGATCGTGGCGCCACCTGTTCAAGGCTCCGGAACCGTTTAAAGCTGCCCTCCGAGGGGAATTGGCTGTTGCCGAAGAGGTCAAGAGGGGCTCTGCTGGTTGGAGGTTGGGGCCGTCTTGCTTATATATAGAGAGATGGAATAACATGTTTTAACATCGGAGCACCATCTTCAGGCTCGCCTTGACGGTATTTCGGCGATTCATTTGACCCCATTAATCATCATGGGGGCTTCTTACAGCTCTCACAGAGCAATGAGAGGTGCCCCTGTGGCCAGCAGCAGGCTCTCTCAGCATCAAACCAACGGGTATGTAAGCGTTTTGCTGTCTTTTTTTCTTTTTCTTTTTTTCTTTCTTTTTTCTTTCCTCCTTTTTTTCTTTCTTTCCCGCCAGCTGTTTCGAAGCAAAGAATCGTCCTAAAAAAAACATCCCCCCTAGCCTATCTGTCATGGGAGCGTTGACGGCTCCATTCCTCCCTGCATTTCTCACAAACAACCCAACCCCCAACGGCTATCCGTGGAGCACTCTCGACGTCAACACCAACTACTATGACACGAGCCCGAAAACGGGTGTCATACGGTCTTACAACTTCACCGTGAGTCGTGGCGCCATCGCCCCGGATGGATACCAGCGCAACGTCCTTCTGGTCAATGGTGCTTTCCCCGGCCCGCTGATCCAGGCCAACTGGGGCGACACCATCCAAGTCACCCTACACAACAACATCACCGGCCCGGAAGAGGGCACGGCGCTCCACTGGCACGGGTTCCTTCAGCACGGGACCCCCTGGGAGGACGGCGCGCCGGCCGTGACGCAGTGCCCCGTGCCTCCGGGGAAGAGCTTCACCTATCAGTTTGAAGCGACGCTCTATGGCAGCACTTGGTACCACTCGCATTACTCTGCCCAGTATTCCGGGGGCCTCGTCGGGCCGATGGTGATCCACGGGCCAAAGTCCCAAAGCTACGACATCGACGTCGGCCCCGTCATGTTGTCGGACTGGTACCATGAGGAGTACTTTGAGCTGGTGCAGCAGACCATGAGCACCGTGCCCGGGGCGAACAGATTCCCGTCGGACAACAACTTGATCAACGGCAAGATGAACTTTGATTGCTCCAAGGCCACGGGCGGCGCGCCATGCACGAACAACGCCGGCATTGCAAAGTTCAGGTTCGAGCGTGGCAAGACGCACCTCCTCCGGCTCGTCAACAGCGGATCCGCGGGCCTTCAGCGCTTCTCCATCGACGGCCACAGGATGACTGTCGTTGCCAACGACTTTGTCGACGTCGAGCCCTACGAGGCCGAGGTCGTCACCCTCGGCATCGGCCAACGCAGCCACGTTCTCGTCAAGGCCGACGGCGACCTGGACGCCTACTGGATGCGCAGCAACATCAGCACCATATGCTCCTTGGCCAGCCAGCCGAACGCCCTTGCGGCCATCTACTACGACAATGCGGACACCAACGAGGCCCCCCGGTCCACCCCCTGGAACGTTCCCGACCCGGGGACGTGCGCCAACGACGACTTGTCGCTGACGGAGCCCGTCATGAAGCTTCGCGTCCCGGAGCCCGATTTGACGTTCGACATGGAGCTGGCGACGTTCCAAAACGCGACGGGCCACAACCTGTGGGCTATGAACGGCGTTTCCTTCCGAGGCAACTTCAACAGCCCGGCGCTGCTGCTGAGCAACCTCGGCAATCTCACTTTTCAGCAGCAATGGAACGTGAGGAGCACCGGCGCCGCAAAGAGCGTGAGGATCAACGTGATCAACAGGTCCGGCATTGCGTAAGCAATCTAGATATTCTCCTTTGCCCCCCCCCCCCCCCAAATTCTTCTTGGCTAAGATTCAAACCCCCCAATCTCGCAACAGCCACCCCATGCACCTCCACGGCTTCAACATGTACATCCTCCACGAGGGCCCCGGCGAATGGGACCGCGCAACGACCGTCCGGCCATCCAACCCCCAGCGCCGAGACGTCTTCATGGTCCGCGGAGGCGGGCACGCCGTCATGCAGTTCGACGCCGCGGACAATCCCGGCGTGTGGCCGTTTCACTGCCACATTGCTTGGCATGCTTCGGCGGGGCTGTTTGCGCAGATCCTGACGAACCCGGAGGAGGTGAGGCGCATGAAGATTCCGAACGTGGTGGCGGAGACGTGCAGGCAGTGGGGGAAGTGGACGCATACGAATATTCCCGAGCAGATTGACAGCGGCTTGTGAGGGTGAAGAGAGTACAAACGTACATATGTACATACGTACATGCATACATATATACGTATATGAGTATGAGTATGGTGTTTGTGGTCGAGGTACAGCAAAACGGCCAAGCATCGTGTGAGGGAATCTCGCTCGTTGGGGATGCACATAGGAACCAGAAGTCATGGGATGAAGATGAAATGGCGAGGCGGTTTTTGGAACATGTCCGGGCGGCTTTGTTTTTTTTTGGTCAAACAACAGTCTGATTTTGTACGAGAAATCAATGACAATTCTTTTTTTTTTTTTTTCCAAAAGAGTGTGATGAATCATGTAAAGAAGGAAACGTTGCTTCTTAAATATATATATATATATATATATATATATGCTTCTGGCATATACAAGGAAAAAAACCCTCCGATGCCCGGCGTGGCTGACTGTTTGTAATGCGTATGTATCTTGAAAGGAAATATATGTTGAAAAAAGAAGAAAAGAAAAAAGAAAAAAGAAAAAAAAAAGAAAAACCCAAAACTATACAAAACTATCAAACCACAAGACAAAAAATAAAAAATTCTGTCATCACTTTTTTTTTTTTTTGCTACCCGCTCCTCTCTTTCATGCCCCCCCCCCTCTCCCCCCCGTTTGGTTCTTCAGCCCCTTTGGTCTCTTCCTCTTTTGTTGCCTCGGGCGCCTCTTGCTTGCATTTCTCCTCTCGGGCTTCTGGCGGTGCTGCGGTGGAATCGGCGTTGTTGCCTGACGGGATGGATTCCGCCTCTTCGGCGGTCGCCGGGAATCCGTCTTGATTGCCTTCCTTTTCCGGGTCGGGCTTTGGCTTATCTGCGTTGGCCGCTTGTTTGGCGCCATCGCCGTCCTTTGATGGCTGAAGACGACTTGGTGCATCCTCGCTTTTTGTCTTCTGGCTCGCTTCTTTCTCCTTTTCCTTCTGCTCATTCTGTTCTTCTTCTTCTTCTTCTTCTTCTTCTTCTTGTTGTTGTTGTTGTTGTTGTTGTTGTTGTTGTTGTTGTTGTTGTTGTTGTTCATCATCATCATCATCATCATCATCATCATCTAGTTTGAGGACAGTTTCAATCTCTCCAGTCAGCTTCTGCAGCTCGTCTTCAATCTCCTCATCGCGGTCCGTCTGGCTGCGCAGCTGTCTCTCAGCCTCCTCGTCCCCGACAACGCTTCTCCACAGAGCCTCCAGGTCGTCTGCCCAGCCTAGCAGCTCCGCCAACCTCCGGATGCCGTTGTCGCAGGGCCCCAGCTCCAGCACGTCGTCCACCCGCGATCCCAATGAGCCGACCCTTTCCATGTTGAAAAGCACGCGCGGCGCCTCCTTCCTCGCCATCTCCGGGAGGCCCGCAAACGGATACACGGTCAGGCTGGTCCCGATAATGAGGACAAGGTCCGCCATGGCCGTGTTGTGAGACTTTTCCGAAAAGGCCCTGGGCAGCGGTTCGCCGAAAAAGGTAATGTCTGGCTTGACCAGTCCCTTGCACTCCCTGCAGCGGGGGACGTCGCCCCGGACAACATGCTCCCTCATCTCCTTGTCGGGGAACTCGACTCCGCAGTCGATGCAGCGCTGTGTCGCGAAGCTGCCGTGCGCCTCCACTATCTTATCGGCGGGCACACCGGCCGCCCGCTCGAGACAGTCGATATTCTGCGTAAAGAGCATCTGGAGGAGCCCCTTGTCGGCGAGGAGCGCGATGAAGGCGTGGGAGACGGTGGGGTGAAACCTCCCTGGATACAGCTCCTGCGTGAGGACGTAGAAGGGCTCGGGACGGTTGCGGAAGTAGGAGATGTCGAACACGGCCTCGGCATACGGAAGATTCAGGCGCGCCAGGTTGCTGTACAGGCCCGTCTTGGGCGATCGGAAGTCGGGGACTATGCAAACGGTTAGCCGTCGACTCGTGGCCTTTGCGGCCGAGAAAATAATTTAAAAAAAAAAAACCCAAAATAAAAAATAAACCCACTGCCAGCTGCGGTAGAGATGCCGGCGCCCGTCATGACCACGATGCGCCGGGCATTGCCGCTCTTGATGAATTCGGCCACCGCCTCCAGGCTTCTTTCTCCGAGCGTGACCGGCGGCCCAGAGGCGGCGGCCAGAGTCGATTCGTCTTGGCCCATGTTGCGCGAGAGCCAGGCGGGAGAGACACGAGGTCCTGAGGGCTTGTGCCGGTCGCGTCGCTTCCGACCTATATTGAAGTCTTGAGGGGAATTTTATTTTATTTTATTTTTTTATTATTTTCTTGGGGGGGCGACTATAATCTGCTGCTGGAGAATGCGGTCATGGGCAGGCACACGCGATCTTGGGGAATGTTTTGTTCTTTTGCTTTTTATTCTTGTTTTTTTCTTTATATTTCTTTGTATTTCTTTGTATTTCTTTGCTTCTTTGTTTCTTTTCTTTTCTTTTCTTTTTTTTTTTTTTGCTTGTTTTTAAATACGGTGTAGAGGCAGACAGACTCCCGATCGGCGGGGTCGTACAATAACATGTGAGAGAACAGCCCAACGTTCAAATCCTTCAGGTTCCCCCCCCATCCCCCCCCATCGAGGCCTTATCGATAACAATGAGAAACGTCTGCCCGGGGGGCCAATCGCGGGTTGAACAATAATTTCAAACAACCAACTCATAGCATTCAATGGATGCACAAAAACATGCTTCCAGGATCCCAGCACCAGCATAGATGGAAAGAGAAAAAAAAAAAGGAAAATGGTGAAACGAAACGAAACTCCCCCCTCCCCCAAGAACAAAAGGCCCCAGTCCAGGGGTCTGACCAGTCTACCATGCCTCAGGACCGTTTAGTGTAAAAACGCCAAAGCAATGCGCCGCCGTGACGCCCTCTCTCTCTCTCTCTCTCTCTCTCTCTCCCCCTCTCCCTCTCTCTTTCCGAATGGTGTGCTCTTTTCGAATGCGAATGGCGCGCAACGGAAATGGAATCCCGTCATGTGTGGCGCTGCCTGGCCGCGGCAAACTGCTCTTCTTGCAGCCGGGCAAGCTCCTCCATGGACATGCCACTGTTGGCAAACTTGTCCGCTTTCTTCTCTCGGCCCTGTCCGTGACGTTAGCGCCGTCGCGACTGAAAAGGATTCAAGGAAAACGTTGCGGCGGGAGACGTGCGCGAACCTTTTGCACTTCCTTGTGTTCGGCCGCGGCCTCCAGGACGGCCGGCACGTAATCGGAAAAGCCCAGCCGCTCCAGGGCCTTTGTGATGTGGTCGCAGGCGATGGTCTTCTTGGCTTCCTTCTCGGAAATCTCGTTTGCCTCGGACGAGATGAGGGTGATGAACTCGACGCAGCATTCAATGAGCAGGTCACGAGCCTCCTTGGCGAACGAGACCCCCGATTGTGGCGGCAGTATCTCGCTGACTATCTTCTGAACCGTGGCTGGGCATACATGGTTAGCTCTAGGAACCTGTAATGTGGCCATTATGCGTCGCCGCAATGGCCGCCCGGGGGGGGGGGGGGGGGGTGAAAACTGAAAATGCCGGGCCGCCTGATGAAGCCGGACAACAGCCATACCTTTAGGCAGCGACAAATCATCGTTGCTCCCTGTGGAAAAAAAAAGTCAGCAAAGTTGGTTTGACGACACGTCTTGCAAGTGCAGGGTGCTACTGTTGCCCGGAGCCATGCCGCCCCAGTAATCATCATGATGATTTTCCAACATGTTGTGCTTCGTGATGTGGGTGTACATCATTTTGAAGGGGGGAAGGGGATGAGGTGAGTTTGATGCGGAAAACAGCAAATGCAATGCGACGGGAGATGAAGATTGCGGTTGCAAGCAAGAAAAACTTCGAGCGAACAAATCTATTACGACGACGGAGGCCTTGGGCAGAAAGAAGTTTGCGCGATGGAAACTTCATGCCTTCATGGGCACACACGACACAACACAACACAACACAACACAACACAACATACAACGCACAACACAACACAACATACAACACACAACACAACACACACGCACGCACAATGCAATCAGAGAGGCTCGGTCTTGATTGGTTTTGGCCCTCCAACACGGCGACGACACCGAAAGGGGGGAGCAGTGACGCACAGCCGATGAATGCAAAGCACATGACTGTGTTTTAGTTATTGATGCCCTTTTTTTTTTTTTTTTTTTTTTTTTTGAAAGACGGGGTGTAAAACGAAAAGAGTAGGGGAAAGAAAATTCAAGGTGCTCGTATAGGGAAAAGAAAAGAAAAAAAAAGAAAAAAAAAGAAAAAAAAGAAAAAAAGAAAGAAATAACAAGAAGAAGAAGAAGAAGAAGAAGACGAAGACGAAGAAGAAGGAAAAGAAGAAGAAGAAGAAGAAGAAGGAAAAGAAGAAGGAGAAGAAAAGAAAAAAGAAGAAGAAGAAAAGAAAAAAGAAGAAGAAGAAGAAAAAAAAAAAAAAAACTACCTCCAAACTCATGATCCGACATGGTTGAGACAGAAGGGCAGAGAGAGAGAGAGAGAGTTTTGAGTTGGGTTGCGGCTTAGACGCGGTAAACGGCCTGGATTTGGGGGATGAGGAGCGGCGACAGGCGGCAGGAGAAGACAATGGGCAAAAGAACAGGGAAGGCGAAGACCATAAGTATGAGGTCCGGCGCGAAAAAAGGATAGGATATGCCGAGCGGAATCCGGGCTGAATTCCTGTGCGCCGCGACGAAAAGGATATCTGGAAACTTGGCGAGCGATGAGCAATGATGGAACTTTGGAAATGGGATTTCCCAACCCGGCGGTTTTGTTAGTGGGGCAACGGCTGCTGTTATAACATGAGCCTACCTTAATATATAATAAAAGGTACGGAGTACTTAAGGTACTAAAGTACTGGCTTTGGGACTGGCTTGGGGGCCAGGTTAAGGCACTACCTAGTAGGTACCTAGTAGGTACTTGCCTGCACTGTAGTACTTTGCACGCGCCCAGGCAATTGTTCGTTTTCCTACTGGCCAGCGCAGCCCACTTGAACAGCCCCCCCCCCCCAAAACCCGGCCGCTGATTGGCCCGGAAGGGGAGCTCAGTTCACGTGCCACAGGCATTTGCTTCCAAAGGCAATGGAGTACAAGTGGGGGGGGACCCGTTTAGCCCGAACCAGCTTGGTGAGGTGGGAAAAAAAAAAAAAAAAAAAGTTTATTAACCCGAGCTTCTTTTTGAAATCTCTTTTTTTTTCTTTCTTCTTCCTCCCCCCTTCTTTTTAACTTTTTTTTTTTTTTTTAATACCTGTCGGCGAAGGAGAACGAGAAAGGATCTCTCTCTTCAAACAAGCTCAAAATAGAGCTTCGAACAAAGCTCAAAATAGAGCTTCAAACAAGCTCAAATGGAGCTCAAAGCCTTCGTCTTGTCGTCTCGAGCATCTCGTTTACCTCGCATCACTGCTCGTTGACAAAAAAAAAGGTGAGCAGTCCCTAACCGATATCCCGCGACAGCCTCCCCAAGTTTGCTTCTCTGATGAGATATGTTGTCGCCCCAGTCTGAGGAGGTCCGACAAGCCTCTCTCTGCTGACAGACACACAAGTCTTTTGCCAAATAGACATTTTTTCTGATGCACAATCGTTTTTCGGTTTTGTGCTTTTGTTTTGTTTCTCTAATATTGCGGGCGAATTTTTTTTTTTTGCTGTTCTCCCATGGCTGACAATGGCTTCTCTCAGGCAACAGCAAAGAAGGAAAAAAAAAATTTAAAAAAACAATTATTGATGAAAAAATTTTCACGCTTGAAAATGTAAAGAAAGCGACCCGCTCCTCCCCTCTCTCGACAGGCCATGGGCACATCGAGATGCTCCAAGTTCAAAAGGAAAAAAAAAAGTATTATCAAATTCCGAAAATACTACACACACACACACACACACAAGGTAGGCGGGAGCAATTTCCATTTGGAGGGGCTTTTTTTTTTTGTCTCTCTTCAACCTGGTACCGTTTTCATTTGCGTGATGATAAAACTTATATTCCATGCTAATACTGAATCTTCATGTGGAGATCATTAAGAGCTTTTCATCTTTCGACTGACTGCAAATTTTATTTTATTTTATTTTTCCTCTTCTTTATTCACGTTTTTGATGTTGCATCTATTTTGGGTTAACCCGAGGCTAACGCAACCGGGTTACAGGGGAAAATTATGATTATGATTCTTTTTTCTTTTTCTTTTCTTTCTTTTCTTTTCTTCTCTCAACCTTGATAAGCTGCCAATTCAGGTGAGTTCCAGCTGGACACTGTTAGCTGGTTTTGGCATCGTAAAATCTACAATGGGGGGCGAAACCTACACAAGATACCTTCCGCTCAGTTCATGCGAGGGGTTGGCCACAAATCTGGCCATGACAGTACCTGGCTGTTGGGGCTTGACCAGCGTGCCCTGCTGGAAGGCATCGACAAAGCTTTGGTACTGCGCCTCGTCCATGGTGTCCTTGCCCTTTAGCCTCAGGGTTGCTTGCATGTCTGTGTCTATCCGTCCCGGCCCCATGGCGATGCTTGTGATGTCGGGCTCTTCCACGGCAAGATGCGACGAAATGGAGTTGATGGCTGCCTTGGAGGAGCCGTATGTGCTCCACGCCGCGTAGGGCTTGAGAGCCGCGCCTGAAGAGACCCACAGGATGCAGCCTTTGGTCTTCTTGACCTCGTCGAGGCTGGCCTTGGCCTGTGAAAAATGTCATGTCATTGTCAGCGGCCGTCGCGGGCTGGAACGCCATTTCGCCCGCCTTACCATGGCAAGATAGCTGAAGAAGTTGACCTCGTAGAGGCGTCTGGTGTCTTCCAGGGAGGCGGTCGCGAACTTGTCCGGCTCCAAAGTCCCATGATTGATGACTACGCCGTCGACTTTACCAAATGATTTGACGGCAAGGTCCGTCAACCTCTCAGCGATCTACTTGCCATGATTTGTGAGATGTTTGTGTACAAGACAAAAACTTTGGATACGCAAAACAATGATGAATGAATATGCATGTGAAAAAAAATTGCAACACAAATTGAAGAAAAAAAAATAACTTTTTTTAAAAAAATACACAATACACAATACACAATACACACAGATATAAACACTCACGCCTGAACCCGTTATATCGCCCGCTAGATATTCCACTTGATCGGGATGCGCCTCCTTGAATTCCCGCAGCAGGTTTTCAGACCGCGCCGTGACGACGACTCTATGGGATTGTCCCAGGAGATGCCGGACGATGGCCGCGCCAAGGCCCTTGCTGGCGCCGGTCACGATGAATACCTTGGACGCCATGAGCGCGGGAGCAGATTTGGGGGAGGCGGTATCGAAACCTGGGAGCATCAAAAAAAGGGGAGGCGAGTTTCGTGTGCGTGTGTTGCTGGAAGGAGGAGAGATAATATTAAGAGGTTGCCGCCCCCCTTGTGTGTGTGTTTGTGCGTGTATGTTTGTGTGTGCCGGGCTGTTTCGGCGAAGATGGGGGAATTTATTTTTTATTTTTTATTTTTAATTTTTTTTTTCAATTTTTTTTTCATCTTTTTTTTTTTGGCCTTCTGTATCAACTTAGGGCCGGGGGGCGGATGTGGGGAGGGGTGGGGGTGAGGGGGGGGGGGGGGGGCTTCCAAATAACCTCCCGACGGTGAGACACCCGGGGGGGAGAGAGAAGGGATCGTGTAAGAAAGAACCCGCCGCACTGACTCGGGGATGAATGATGCCTATAAAGATGGGCGGTTTTTCCGGGAAGCTTTTTTTTTTTTGTTGTTGTTGTTGTTGTTGCTGCTGCTGCTGCTGCTGCTGCTGTTGTTGTTGTTGCCGTCTCTCGGGTTTCCGTGGCGCTGGGGCTGCATCACATATACAAAGCAATTCTTTTTTTGGCCTTGCGGTACCTGTTGCGGCCCTGACTGACGGGCTTCAAAGAGGCTCATCTCTCATACTCTTCCATATCCCGCCCCCCCCCCCCCCCCCCCCCGGCCATGCACGAGACGGTTATCCTCGGGAGCGGCGTCATTGGCCTGTCGACGGCCTACTATCTCCTCCAGCACCAGCCGGCAGAGTCCATTCACCTCGTCGACCCGGCGAGGGAGCTCTTCGCCTCGGCCTCTGGCTACGCCGGAGGCTTTCTGGCCAAGGACTGGTTCCGACCCGAACTGGCGACGCTGGCCGAGCTGAGCTTCGAGGAGCACAGGAAATTGGCCGAGGAGGAAAACGGCAGGGAGAGATGGGGATACGCCAAGAGCGTGACGCTGAGCTACGAGCCGGACGGGCCGTTGCCGGGCGGCAAGGAGAAGCGAGGGGAGGATTGGCTGCTGGAAGGGTCCAGCAGGGCCGGGCTCGTCGATGCGAGGAGGGGCCACGAGGAAGGCGAGGTGCCGACCTGGTTGAGGAGGGCGGATGGCGACTCGGTGAGGGTGATTGACGACGGCAGCGGCACCGCGATTGTGTGAGTTGTCTTCTTCTTCATTGTCAATCCTTGCATCTTCTTACTACTTACCACTACATACTACTGCTACTACTACTACGAGTACAGTATTTGCTATTGATGACAACACAATTGTCCCTCCTGGAACGTGCCCGACAGAATGATAATATTTTTTTTAAAAAAATAAATAAATAAATAAATAAATGCTGACAACCAAAAACCAGGGACCCCCTGAGATTCTGCCGGTTTCTCCTGGAAAAGGTCAGGGCTGCAGGCGTCCACATTCACAACCCTGCCTCGGCAGTGCGCGTAGAGACCGACCGCGACGGGATGCTCTCCGGCGTCGTCGTCAGCAGCTCCGAGACGAGCGAGGAGGCGGTCATATCCGCCACCCGGGTGCTCCTGTCCGCGGGCTGCTGGACCCCCCACGTCTTTTACGAGCTGTTCAAAAACCGCTACTACATCGACATCCCCATCCAGAGCCTGGGCGGGCACTCGCTCGTCGTCAAGGCCCCCTGCGAGGTGACCACCTGCCACTCCGTCTACGCCACCATGGACGGGCTCTCCCCGGAGGCGTATTCCCGACCGGACGGCGTCATCTACCTCGCCGGCGTGAACCACGCCTCCATCCCCCTCCCCAAGCCCACCGTCAAGGCCGTCACCTTTGACGAGTCCATCCAGAAGCTAAAGGACGTGGCGCGGCGCCTCGTCGCCGTCCCCGACGGGGAGGACCTGGAGATTCTGCGCCAGGGGCTCTGCTTCAGGCCCGTTACGCAGAGGGGGACGCCCTACGTCGCGAGGCTGACGGACGAGAAGCTCGGGGAGGACATCAAGATGACGGAGGGCGCGACGGCGGGCGTCTTTGTCGCCGCCGGACACGGGCCGTGGGGGATTAGCCTGAGCTTGGGGACCGGAAAGGTCGTTGCGGAGCTCATGTCTGGAAAGCCGCCGAGCGCCGATATATCCAGCCTGGGCTTCTAACGAGCGGGGATGCTGCTCTACAAGTCTTTTCTTCTCCTTCTTCTTCTTCTTCTTGTTGTTGTTGTTGTTGTTTTTGTGTGCTTTTTTTTTTTTTTTCTTTCATGAGAGATTTTCCTCATTCGCTCGGGTACATCATCATTTATATTTGCGTTAGCATCAGCCAGTTTTTTTCTTTCTTTTTACAATAGACGGCCTCGAAGCCTTTGGATATCACTCGGACGAGCCCTGCAGCAACCCCCCACGAGTATCCGAGGCCACTTCCCCCTCGCCTCCGTAGCCCGCACGGCTTCGGCGAGTTGCGTCTCCCACGGGACCGCGTCTCGCCGTCCGCATCCTCGCGGGACTTCCCACCGCCCGGCCGTCGCGTCGTACGCCTCGCCGCTGGTCCCATCCGGATACAGCACCAGCGCGGGCCACTCCCCCGCCAGGATCCCCTCCCGGACCAGGTCGCCCACGGCGGCTTCGTACCTGCGCAGCAGGGAATCGAGCTTGCGCACCTTTGTGCAGTTGATGCCCACGCCCCACGGCACCGCCGCCGCGAGGGACGGGTCGAGCATGGCCCGGACGAGGTCCTCGGGGGAGCTCCCGTCCGGCGCGTTCTCGTCTTCGTTGGGGAACAGGCACGACACCCAAAAGGGCACCGCCGGGAAGAGGCCCGGCACGGCGCTCAGGGCGCGGCGCATGGAGACGACTTCGTCGAGCCGAGGCACGGTCTCGAGGGCGACGTACTGGACGCGCCGCGCGATGCCCTCTATGCCGGCGAAGACGGCCATCCGCTCGCGGTGCCACGCGAACAGGGCGTCGCCCGAGTCGTGGGAGGCATCGTATCGGCCGCTGTACTCTTGGCTCGGCGTCATGCATGCCCCGTACGGCCCGACGCTCAGCGCGACGGCGCACCCGGGCCGCCTTGCCTCTTCCGCAATCCGGACCGCCGCCTCCAGGAAGCGAGGCACCTGCGACGGCCTGATGCCGTCCGGAAACTCGGCCGTCCTGGTGTTTGCGAAGCCGTGGAGCGACGCCTGGTACGTCGCCGTGAGCATGACGTCTACCGGCACGTCCCCAAAGTCCCGCTGGCAGCGCAGCAGGGCCGAGGGATCGGAGACGAGGAGATGGGACGACCAGAGGGGGGTATCGGGGCCGAAGGCGACGCCGTAGTTTTGCTCGAGGGACGTGCCGAGGCCGCCATCCATGATGCTTATTTTGGTCATTGCCGGTGGAGTAAGAGATAGATGGCAGATGAAAAATATACGTGTAGGATGGATATTGAAATAAGCCAGTCTGTACTACCTGCTGAGTAAGATGGAAATCTGTTGGAAATCGTTTAGATGGATGTTTACAACCTACAAAAATGGTATGCTACTATATTGATGCAACACCAGGAAAAGGGGGAAAAAAAGAAAGAAAAAAAGAAAGAAAAAGAAAGAAAAAAAAAAGAAAGAAAGAAAAAGAAAGGAAAAAGGGTTTATATAGCAACGGCCCCCCCGGGCACCACCCGCCACTGGTCTGCGAATAGCGCCTCAAGTCAGGGGTTGGTGTACATGGCAAGGGGTTGGCTGGCTGGTATGGAACTCAAATCGAAACAAAAAAACGTCTGATTTTCCACGACACGAAGTTATTTTGTATACAGAATTTCACTTTGACTAGCTATCTAGTTGAGGCTTGTGTGTGTGTGTGTGTGTGTGTGTGTATTGTTGTTGTTGTTATTGTTGTTGTTGCCATTCCTCCTTTTTTTTTGTTGGATTTACATGACGAATAGGATATTGGTATCTTCAACGAGCGGGTTAGAGCCTCCAAAGCAAGCGAGACAAGGGAAAGGGGGGGAAGCCCGTGGACGCACCTAGTGGATGGCTGCAAGACAGCTGTGGCTTCTGGGTATACTTTGTCTCTAGGACCTCTCGGATGCTGTTGAGCAGCTCGACGTAGCTCTGCCTGGGGTTCTTCTTCAGCGCAGAGATGAAGGCCCAGGACATGGCACCCGTGGCCTGGGTTCCAATGGTGGCATCGGCACTGCGAAAAAAAAGAAAAGAAAAAAAAAAAAACTCGGGTCAGCACCTCGGTGGCAACGTGAAGGCGAAAAATCGCAGGGGCACTAGGGGGGGGGGGGGGGGGGGTCGCGTACGATGTCTGGTCATCTTTGCTGCCGGACCACATGATGACGTCTGCCGAGGAGGTCCGCGTGGCCACGGTCTTCTTGTAGGCTCCATCGCCGGTGAACGCCTGCTTGGCGAAGCCCATGATGCTGCTGGCGACACCCGCCATGTCGCCGGAGGCGTAAGACGATATCGCGCCCAGGAGCCCCTGGCCTGCCTCCTTGGCCAGGTTGGGCTCCTTGAGGACACCCTTGGTCGAGTACACGTAGGGCAGGTCCATGACGGTTGCCGAGTGGCATGAATCGAAAATGGCCGTGAGGCGGACTCCCTGCTGCAAGGGCTTGACGACGCGGAAGTGTATCTCGTCATCTACGATATGTCCGGCCTGTTCAAAGTCGACAGGGTATATGACTTCGTCGTAGCCGTCGTCCTCGTCGCCGTCGGTGTCTGGCGTCTGACCGCCGTGACCTGCAGGCGAGTCGTGGTTTCAGCATGTGGCCGTCAAGCCTTGCGCCGTAGGCTAAAAAGGGGGGGGGGGGGGGGGCTTGCTTACCGGAATAGTGGAGGAACAGAGCGTCGTTGGGCTGCGCGCCGCTGACGAGCCAGCCGAAAGCGCGGATGATGTTGGCCTTGGTCGGCCGCATGACGGGGTCGCTTTGGTCGTCGGTCAGGATGACCATGTCCTCCCGCTTATAGCCGTAGCGCTCAATCAGAAAGGCCGACACGTTGCGGACGTCGTTGATGCATCCCTTCAACTCGGCCTTGGTGCCAAAGTAGTTGATTCCAATCAGCAATGCCTTTCGCCTCCCCGTGCAGTTCGAGTACTGGAAAGTATAGCCGGCCGGCGCGCCGTGGCCAAACTGCTGAGGCGCGCTGGGCGGCGGCGGACCGGCTTTCGCGTGCCCGGCCGTCGGAGGGTTGAGGGGGTAGCCATAGGCGTCAAGGCCCGGAGGAGGCGGGTGAGACGGAGGCGGGTGATGGCTTGGCGGAGGGCCCCCCGGAGGAGGATATTGGTTCTGGTGGCCGCCGTATCCGCCCTGAGGCTGCCCGTATCCCCCATGAGGGGGCGGAGGCTGGCCGTAACCGCCGCCTGGAGGATGCTGGTGGGAGCCGTAACCGCCGTGAGGAGGAGGAGGAGCGCCGTAGCCGCCGGGAGCAGGCGAGCCGTATCCGGGCTGCGGAGGAGGGCCGCCGTATCCCCCTTGGGGGGGAGCCGGGGCTCCGTAGCCGCCTTGAGGAGCGCCGTACCCCGGCTGAGGGGGGGGAGGAGAGCCGTATCCCCCCGGTGCCCCGTAGCCGCCGCCGCCGTATCCCGGCTGCGGAGGCCCGTTTGGAGGAGGATAGTTGTTGTCGTATCCGTAGCCACCGCCTCCGCCGTGATGGCCGGCGCCGTGATAGCCCTGGCCAGGATATCCGGACATGGCTGCAGCCGATCAAGAGTACAGGGAAAGCGATGCGGCGGAAGGGCAGCAGGCAGAGGAGAAGGGAGAAAAGATGCGAACAACGCCGCCCGCAAGCTGGTGGTGATGCCGGACGCTTGCTTTTGCTGGAGGGAGAAAGGCGGGTTGAGGTTGATATCGCTTGCCAATTGCAGGCTCTCTCGTAATCAGTGGCGCCAAGGCGCGCAAGTCAGCCTACAGTGCGCCACCAACCGCCTCTCAGCGGAGCCCGGCCGCTAAATAGAGAGCTGCACCGTTCGTTAGGCGGGGGAGCTGCGCGTTTGGCGCTGCGGCTAGCGGGGGGGTTGCAATCGCCGCACAGCCACTGCCACTGCGCGCCGGGCTTCCCTGTGGCAGTGCAAACCGCGATATTGGGACACAACACGGGACAATGGCCAATGGGGCGTCGAGTGCACGGCGCAAGGGAGGGAGGGGCTCCAACGCTTGCCAGGCGCAATTCTTGCTTGGCTGCAGCCGGAATTCAGGGCCCGGTTGTCATTGATTGCCGCATCAGTGGTCGCCTTGGGGACGCTGTTAGCGAGTGACTGGGTGATTTGACCGCTGGCAACCCCCCCCCCCCCCCCGGCCTGTAGGCGCTGCTCGCCACAAGCCGCCCAATCACCCCCTCTAATATAGCGCTGCCCCCTCTATAGCGCTGCCCCTCCATAGCGCTGCCCCCTCTATGGCGCCGCCCCCCTCCAAAAACCCCTCCATGAAAACAGCCCAAAACTCCACCGCCGGGGCATCCCATCCATCTCCATCTTGGGAAACCTCCATTTGCTATGCCACCACCAGCCAGTCGACACAAACCGCAAATTGAATCATCACCAGCCACCGCTGTATTGATTTATTGAATTGAATTTTTTTTTCTTCATCTCTGGCCACGTCAACCCTTTACGCAAATGGGCCTTGGCAACAGGCGCTTGGTTTTCCTCTGGGCATGGCGGCCAGAAAATGGCGCGTTCGGTACGGACCGTGTGGACTGACTGATTGGCCCCAAAACAAGCCTCCCTTGATGAGGAACAGGACCAAAAAAGCCAATGGCAACAAACGCACTCGATGCCATCGTGGCACGCCCGGCACCTGTTCCCGGAGATCCCTGGCCATCCGTCCGCCTGCGCCTCGTGCTGGCACCATCTATGCGTCAGGTGCTTTAATTAAATAAAGCCGGCCCTTGGCAACCATCGCGCGCGTTGGCCAGCCTCCCAGTCTGCTCTGGCCGGCAAATACAAATACAGTATAAATACAAAGACATATTACGGCGCATCATCAAAGGATCCTTTTCGCATCTCGTCAGCCCGGCTTCGCAGCTTTTTCGAGCGCCGCCTCTACCCGCTACACAATAAACGCTGCTGCACTCTGGCCACTGCTTCTGCGCCAATTCCGCCATGTCGTACGTGGACAACCTCTCGGGCCAGTTTGGCGAGCTCGGAATTGGGGGCGACCGGCCAGGCGCTCAGCCCTACCAGGCTCCTCCCCCCGGTGGGTTATACCGGTGGACGCCTCGCGGCTCATCGTGGGAATCCGTAGCTGACTCTGACTCCTGGCACCAGGCCCGGGGCCGCATGGCGAGTATGGCTATCACGCCCCGCCCCGAGATGGACCTCCTCCTGCGCAGCACCATGCTTCTCCCCCTCAGCCAGCCTACCAGCCTCCCCCCGACAAGCCTGTTCTTCCCCAGGGATGGATCCCCCTCTTCGACCAGAGCCGCCAGCGCTGGTACTACGCGAACAGGGAGACTGGCGCGACCCAGTGGGAGGCTCCCGGATACGGTGCGCCGCGGCCTCCCACGGACTCATATCCGGGCGAAGAATCACGTGGCAGTGGTGGCCATTCGCCGTATCCCCCGCCGGCGCCTTACGGACAGGCACCGGGAGGCTATTCGGCTCCTCCAGGCCCTCCTCCCCCGGCCTCTTACGGCGCGCCGCCGGGTCCTCCTCTTCCGCCTGCTTCATATGGCGCCCCTGCAGGGGAGTATGGTGGCTATGGTGGCGGCGGTCATGGCGAAGAGAAGAAGAAGAAGGAGAAGAAGTCGTCCGGAAAGGGAGGCTTGCTTCTCGGGGCAGCCGGCGGCATCGCCGCCGGCCTCGTGGGCGGTGCTCTTCTGCATCACGCCCTAGAGGACGATGACAGCGACGAGGAGGAGGAAAGACGCCACGAGTATGCCCAAGAGGCACCGTCGCAGACCATCATCATCAACGAGTACAACACCAACGAGTACAACGACTCGTATTATGATGGCGGTGCGCCAGGCGTCCTCCCCGCGAGAGATGCAGAAGGCAACTACGTGTCTGAAAGCGACCGGGAGTCGGTCCAAGAAGCGCGAGAGGAGTACGAGGAGGCCCTTGCCGACGCTCAAGATTCAAGTGCCAGCAGCAGCGACTACGAGGAGCTGGCAGAGGCCAGGGAAGAGTACGAAGAGGAGTATGAGGAAACATACGACTAGGCTGGGGGTGCAGTCGATTCGGGGCGAGAGGCAATCGGCGTCTTGGCCAGCTGCACGACTCGCTCCGTTGGACAAGGCAAACACGCGTTGCCTTTTGAGATTTTGTTGCTTCCTGGCGTTTGGCCGCCGTATATGATTGCCCTACCACAAAAATTGATGAAGAAATATTTTTCTACTAGAGTCAAAAAGCCTAGATCGAAGCGTGTAAGCCTGATCAACTATCAATCAAAAACTCCGTCTATATGCTCAGCAAAATCCCGGCACGTTTCTATATAGGCCCAACCCGAGCGGTTTCTTTCTTTTTTTTTTTCCATCAGCCATTTGTGTCTATTACCGAAGCATGCCATTTCAGGGTGTGGCAATCTTGGTCTCGGTCTCAGCCTCAGCCTCCCCCCCCCCACACACACACTGTCTCCTATTATTCTTCATTTCGAGACTCCTCTATTCGCTTACTGCATCTTTGCAAATCGACTCTTCGACCGAATCCAGGGGCCGAATCTGTAAAATGCGTACGGCACCGCGGTAAACACCACGGAAATCAGGCCCAGCGTGGTCAAGGCCCAGTGGACACCCAGGTTCTTATACAAGGGGATCGATATTTCAATCATCCCGCCCGAAGCGACATAGCGCACCAGCGTAATCATCGTCAATGCGCTCGCGGCGTAGACTTCGTACGTATCGATCAGATACATGTACGTCGACACGAAGACGCAAAAGATGCCGAACCCAAAGAGCACGGAAGCCAGGATGGGCGACCAGATGCTTATGTGAGGATACGCGGTCCAGCCCATCCAGAAGAAGGAGATCGGGATGGCCGGGGCGCCGATGAGGGCATACCAAAGGAAGAACTCGGGCGGTATGCGGGCATCGTCCCCCTTTTCGCTTTGCAGCTTCGCAATCTCTTGCTTGGCCCATTTGAAAAGCAGGGGCGTGAGAGACGCCGAAGACAAGACCAGCCCAGCCGCGATGCCCAGAAAGATGAGGCCGGTGATGCCGTCCGAGAGATTGTACGTCTCCTGGAAGACAAACGTGTAGCCGTCGAGGAAGCCGAAGAGCATCAGATAGACGACGGTCAGGTATCCCGTCCACAGCACGATTGTCGGCTCCCGGATGGTCATGACAAACGGCCGCTTCACCGCCGTCAGCATACGGGCCCGGAACGTCACATGCCGCATCTCCGCGGCAGACACGTAGCGCTTGTCTCCAGTCAGCCGGCGGAGGTGGCTTGCCTTCCACTGCAAGAGAACCGGCTCGTAGGTTTCGGGCTGGAAGAGGAGGATGGAGATCAGGATGGCCCCGGACACGATGATGGTGACCCATTCGACCCAGCGCCACGATATGTCTCTCGATTGGGCGATCCAGCCCCCGACGACAGGTCCCATGATGGGTCCCATCAGCCCAACACCTGCATCGTTTTCTGTCAGAATTTCCAACCGTCCATGGTGTGTTTTTTTTTTTTTTGCCGCCGCGGTTTTGGGACTTACTCGCAAATACCGGAAACGCAATCAGGCGGCTCATGGGATCCCACAGATCGCTGATGGATCCGCCGACGGTTGTCAACGGCGACTCTCCAAAGAAGCCCGCAAAGAAGCGGCACACCAGCTGCGCTCCCAAAGACCTGGACAACCCTGCGCCCAAGAGAAACAGCATATATATCGCCAAGGAGCCGAAGTAGACGGGGTTTCGGCCGACCGTCTCCGACAATGGACCGGCGACTAGAGCGCCAAATCCAAACCCGGCAAGAAACTTGTTTAAAAGAAAGAAAAAGAAAACGAAAGAAAAAAGCCCATGTCAGCATCAGCAACGACGACGACAACAACAACAACAACAACCCATGTATAAGAGGCCCGAATTGAAACAATACCAGCGTCTACTTACCAAGCCCGTTGCGAGGGCCTCGGCAATCTCGCTGACCCCATAGTCCTTTGCTGCCCGGGCGATGACTGCGGAGTCGATGGATGCTGCCATGCCCACCACAAGCGCAATGAAGCCGAAATTGATGGTACAAAGTATCCGTTTGGTCACGGACCAGTTGCGCGGGCTCAGCGGGTCGTGGGGTCCTTCGAAGCCGACGACGAATACATGCTTGGCTTCGTCCGCGTCGGGATGCTCTCTCTTGGTGATGCCGGTAAGCGCAACCGCCAGGTTCGTGCCGATCTTGCTTAGAGGTCTCTCGATGGGCTCGAGCTGTGAGATGTCGTCCCCGCCTTCGGTCGAGCTGGACGAGGGAGCCTCTGCATCAACGTCGGCTGGCTGCGCATTTGTCGGCGTCGTGTCGTTGTCGTGGTGTGCCGTCCGGGTTCGGTGTAGCTGGGCCTCTAGCCGGTTGCCCAAGGAATGGTACTGGCGATACGACTGCATGATGGGGCGGCAGCAGCTCTCTCGAACACAGCCCAATCAAAAGAGACCAGAGAGAGAGAGGTGTGCTCTTTTAGGGAGAAGCGTGAGGCGACTCGGCAATCAGTTGCATGCATGCATGCATACATACATAGTCGACACGAGGTGGCCCTAGAGGGCTTCTACTTATATCTCCGGAGCACTCTGAACAAAAACATCCGATCCGGAAGAGTGCGATTCCGAGTCCTGATGATGTGGTCATACTGAATAATGCTCTTCTCCATTTCACCATTACTAACCCTCTCCCGAGGGAAAGGCACCCGCGTCCTCTCTATCGGCGCACAAGAAATATAACCGACCATCTCCGGAGAGAACTTGCGGATTTAGAACTTTTTCTCCTCGCTATCTTCACCTCTCTGAATATGTAAGCAGTTGCTTAGCGACTTCAATAGCCGGACAACTAGGCTCGGAAAGGCAATCGCCAACGATGCCCACAGCGTAAAGGGTTGTCCCCTATTGGATGCCGGTTCTATTAGATCAAAAAGCATCTGTGCGGACCCCTCCGATATATCTTCCGAATGTAAGATGCAAAGAAAGGGCGTGCTGACGGCTTGTGGAGCCAGAACTACAACTGCAAGCCGGCAAACGGCTCCCCCCTTCCTTGTTTCCGAGATTTGCCTAGAAAGGGGCTCCAATGGATAGTTGGAAGAAACAAACTGCCGCAAGCTGGACGAAGGTTTTGTTTCTGAGCGAAGTTAGGAGGCTGGTGTCAAAATAGGGCTCGCAAAGCCAGCAAAAGTTCATCCTGGCTTAGAGATTAATCCATCAGCAGTTGTAAAGTAACTCTTTTTGGCAATTCTCTCAGTGCCGCTGGTCTATGCTAAATCCCTCAATACATGCATCGTTTAACCCCAAGGGCAAAGGAATGCATGTAATCTTCAGCTCAACAGGTGACCACCCCATCTTGTGCACTTGAGATGGAACCATGCTCGAGGACAGTCACCCGCGTCACATGATATCATCTCGCGGTCCTTCAGAACGCTCTTCTGCCTCCCGGGCATGGCACCTGGCTCTGTCTCGTTCTTGGTCATGGTTGTTCGATAGGCGAGGCGTTGGCAGGCTACCTGAACGGCTACGCAAATAGCTATGCGAATAGCTATGCGAATAGCCACGCGAATAGCCACGCGAATAGCTACACTCTGCTAGATCCATACTACCCTCCAGGACCAGAGGAAGTCGAAGCTCCGTAACAGGACCACTAATAGCGGGAGGTGCCCGTCGCGATGAGTGAACCAGGGGTATCCGTCTCCTGCAAACTATACCGAAAATATATTGGCATCATGCTATAATAGGTTGTTAAGCTACATCGGCAATAGAAGATGTACCAGGATTGATATCTCTTTGACATGTACGAGTATGCCCTATGCCCAGGTCCAATTAGAGTGCGACGAGCAAGGGTGGGCTCCGGCCTCGCCAGCTTTTTTTGCGGGCGAGTCATCTCCGGTTTGGTTAGTCTCCAACAAGAGAGTGCCTTCTCACTGCTTCGGTGTACCTTGATTCAGGCTGCTCGAGATATGCGGAGATGTAATTGTGCGCAATTCATAGAGCAAGTGATTCAAGATGGGACTATTGAGAAAAACCTCGAGCACACGGGTATGTGCAATGATGCTGATATCACAACTCTGAGCAACCTGTAGAGAAAGAAAAAAAAATTCAAGTGACTGGGTGGGAGCCTACCACATATTCGAATTGCTCATGAGACGCAAAATCACATCACCTATCCCTGACTGATCGTACATCAATTCTAGCCTCTTGATGGCCAAGTCCGAAGGAATCTGCAGAAAGTAAACCTTCCGTGACAAGAATAGAATATTTGGGGGGGTGAGGCTAAGTGAAAGAAAACCCATACTAGAGGAGGTGATGCTAGTCTTATTATTTCTAAAGCACCATCAGCCGTAGATGCCCGCTCATCATCACTATCGTCCGTGGATGCCCGCTCATCATCGCTATCGTCCGTAGATGCCCGCTCATCATCACTATCGTCAACAGGATAGCCTTGGTCGATAGTCTTGTGGCAAAGACGCTGATGGGTCTCGTCATTAACAAGGTGTGTTTCGTCCTGCTGGATATACCCGTCAAAATCAGAAATCAGTTCACAAACGTCCGAGTCATTCTCAGTGGCCATGTTTGAGCCAACTTCAGCGGGCAGTGCCGAAAGCGAAATTTCTTCGAGGTGCTCAGCAAGGTGTCTGGTTACGGCAAATTTGCCGCTGCCTGTTTGCTTCCCGCAAAGGAGGCACGCAGTCGACTCCCATTTGGGTTCCATCCTGTGCTGCACTGCCAAATGAGAGATCCATTCAGCTCGACTTTCAAATGTTGCGCTGCTATCTGTGCATGACATGTCTAGACACGCGTATGGCCGGAGATCCAGATAGATGTGTCTCCTGAAAAGTTGATCAATTTCCGTTTATTTATTATTATTAGTCTTGGCATTTCTTACTTCCAGTCCGCGTTATTGATAATGACGACAGTGCGGCCACAGGCAATGCAAGGGAACGGCAAACCCGTCTTGGCATCTTTTGGAAGTTGCGGTATGCGGACAGACTGGCCATCGTATTTAGACATCATGACGGTCTCTGGGTAGATTCTCGTTTGTTCGAGGGGAGAGATTCCGATGCCAGGACCGCGCAACCTGTATCTGGCCTTTTTCCAAAAGGCATCTTGCCCTCGCCTATTAGCTGCAGGTTGAGCCTCTTCGCCTCGATGAGCATCTCTGTCAGCCTGGCATCGTAGATACCGTTCGTAGTTGGTGCTGCCAAGACGCGAGGCAAGAGCAGCACCTGCGCAGGGGAATCGGTGTTGGATCTTATCTGAAAATGACTGCTCCGGACTCCAAGTCGGGGGAGCATGGCCCTCAATGCCCTCTTCATGTCTGAGATCGAAAATAGGGCACTTCAACAAAGGATCAAGGCCTGACAAAACACGGGTGTCTGTCCTCAGGTCTTCTGCAATCTCATATATATCGCCACCATCTGAGAAAGCAGATTCCGCATCGCTCGAAGAGTCATCACTCTGGTGGCCTGAATCCTCATTCATTACGCCATTAGCTTCTTCAATGCTAGACTCGACACACGAACATAGCAGCTGAAGCTTCTCCGATGAGATTTCTGTCAAGGGCACCAGCCCTGCAGCTAGCACTGAGCATGTCAGTCTATCAACCAGTGGCATCCAACGACGTACGTTCGGTGAGAATGCGTCCGATATGCAGCAAACTCTTGATGGCTGTATGACGGAGCTTCCGTGACTTGTTAAATGTGTCGTTGAGACGACCCTGGGCGATCCCATAACCATCTGACCACAGGATCAGAGCGCTGCAGCTGCGTTCAACGTTGATTCGAGCATCGTTAGGGATCTGTGTCAGTTTTGGCAATGACAGGACAATCTCTTTGAAAAGCGTCAATATGTTGGCGGAGAGGTGTGTGATCTCATTACATTCGGCGGCCGCATCAATGTAGTCGCCAGGCTGGATACTCAGCTGCTGTGCTTGCCACTCCCGGGTATTTTGGATGGGGTCACGAGCATCTCGAGATTGTAAAAGTTCCTCCATTGCAGCGCCTTCACACCACTCATAGTCTTGGCTATGCCGTGCATTTACCTAAGAGATCTCGCAGCGCGATATCTATGGCGGACCAGCCAGCAGAAACAAAGATGATGGGAGGGCTCTTCGTCAATAGCTTGAACCAATTTCCCTTGGCTATTTTGCCTATGTAACGAGAAATTATCCAACGTAGACCGTGCTGGGCAGCAGTGAGCGTTGGGCAGAGGCGTCAGTCTCGCAAATCAACCAATTGTGTTGCTGGGAAGCTCAAGGGATTGGTTGGGCAGGACACGTAGAATTGCAAGGCCAAATGCACCTAAGCAAGCGTAAACATACGCAAAACACATGACGGTTGTAGAGAATTCGCCTCAATGGTGATCAGTCGTGAGGAGACTTCCTGTCGTTTATAATTTCGGTTTCCCAATAAGAAAAAAAAAAAAAGGTGCCGAACCCCCCCCCCGGGCGGAAATTATCGCTGCTTGAGCACTCATATTGCGAGACAGCGGGACCTGCAGTCGTCTAGACATGGATCCGGTATCTCTCACGCTTGCAATCCTGCCTCTAGTTGGGACCGCCATCAGCGTCTACAAGTCTGTCCGCTCAAAATTCAAAATCTTTTGCCATTACTCCGCCGAAGTCGAGAGAATATGGAAGCTCTTCAGAGGGCAGCACGGCTACTTTCTCAACGAAGTGGAATTGGTACTAAGGCTGGTCTTGCGTGACCAGGCCATCGTCGAGGCCATGATGAAAGATCCCACGCATGTCCAATGGCGGGCAGATGGCCTCGAGAAAGAACTAGGAGCGCTGTTCGGCAGGAACCTGCTTTTGCTGGAAGATGTACTCCACGACATCAACGAGAGCATAGCGGCGCTATATGAGGCATTTCAATGCTTTCTGCCGCTCGAAGAAGGGAAAGATGAGGTATGAGATACCCGCGTCAGCATCAGGGTATGATGCCAAATAGAAGAGCGAAACTAACCTCGCTCTCAAGGACGAACACCTGAAGATGAAACCACTCAAAGATGCCGTGCGACAACTCAGGAAGCGGGTCAAGATTACTTTCGAAAAGAAAGATTTCGAGCATCAAATCACCGGCCTCGAGAAGTCAAACAGTAGACTCGGACGACTCCGAGAACAGGTCACCGCACTCCAAACACCCTCCCATTGTGCGGCCAGACGACCACCGAAAAAAGCAAAGCAATTGGCGTGGGAGTTTGTGGATTATGGAGCCATACAACGGGCATCGAGCGGTCTCTACGAGGCGCTCTCGAAGGCATGGTCCAGCGCGCAGGCACCGAGCCTCCGACACTTTGTCATGCTGTTTCTAGACGCCAAAGCAGAGAACGGGGTGCAGATGGAGATTGCCATCCTGTGCGCTGGTGGCCAGCTACAGCAAAGGGCCCTGCACCAGGCAAGTTTGACGAGAGTCAAAGTCCTGTCGAGGACAATAGACTCCATCACTTGGCCTAACGCAGGTTTGCCGGCTTCAGCTTCAGAGATGAACATCTCGCAGGCTGACCAGCGAAAACGCCTCAAGGTTCGATTTCCCAGCCAGGGCTCTGATGTTGGCAGCGGGGCCGAATCAGGATCCTGTGCCTCCACAGCCTCCACACTATCGACCGTTGATCCATCAGACGAGTTGCAGTTCGCCGGGCACTTTTGTCTTGAGCTCTCAAGACGCTTCTCGAGGCCGGATAGAATTGATAGCACCGAGGGTCTGGGGCATATCGACAGCTGTGTTCAGGAAACATTTCGCCACTTCTTCTTCCCCTGCTCAAACGCCTCTCTCTGCAATAACATGGGCCTAGAAGACGTGACGCTGATGGATGAAGCGCTTGTCCAGCCCGTATACAACAAACTCACCGTCGTTTGCCAGCTGCGCTTGGCTCACCGGCTCGTTTCTGCGGTGCTCAAGTTCAATTCGACGCCCTGGCTCAATGAGTTGTGGAGCGTCGGAGACCTCTCGTTTTTCCGACAAGGCGACGACCTAACATTGTCACTCCAAACACTCCACTTTGGCGTCGAGTTGATTCACGGCACAGCCGAATCAACAAATTCGTCGAGGGAGGTGGAATGTCCAGCTGGTTTAGCGAGCTTGATCGAGAACGCACAATACAGACACGGCGTACGCAACATGACGCTGTACAGCTTGGGGGCCGCCCTGCTGGCCATTGGGAGATGGGAGCGTATCGACCACAACAACGTCGAGGGCGTCCGACGGCTGGCATCTCAGCCATGTTGCCTGGGGCCGGTATACCAGGAGCTGACACAAAAGGTCCTGGACTGCGATTTCGGCCACGGCAACGACTTGAAGAAACCAAGGCTTCGGGAAGCCATATACGACGTGGTTATCCTAGAGCTGGAGTCGATGATTGCAAGCCTTGATATGTCTGACAAGTGATGGGCGGTCGGCGGCACAGGCAGAACAGGCAGAACAGAACAAAACAGCAGGAACAAGGGATACTGCTCCAACTCATTCGAACATTCTGCTGACCCCGTAGCATCGATTACACCTATATTGACAAGGCACATGGTTTAGATGCTTCACCGACCAAGCAGAGGGCCCAGCACCGCCACGAAGCCAGAGAAAACTTGCCAAGATGCCACCAGGTTTCTCGGCGTGGCAACCAACAGCTCTCACAGCCTCAGTCTGGTGATGGCGCCGTATTGCGCGCATTTGTCGGGTACGTGGAGGCCCGACCAATGAAGCAAGCAGCCCGCTCTTGGAAGCGACACGATGCTGCTGCCGCCAATAACGAATACCTGCCGCCCACGTCGCGAAGGATCGGCGCTACAATGGGAGGGAATTCAGGCTTCGGTTTCCGCCGTGCTGGTTCGCATGCCGTATCGCTCGTGATGCTCGGGAAATTGTTATTACGTGGCGGGCCTCCGTCTTATGGAGGAGAGAGGGGGGGGGGAGCCAAGTTTCGAGCGGCTGTTGTTGGAGCTTCTCTAAAAAGGGAATTAAAAATAAAAATAAAATAAAAATAACCAAAGACGCCAAAAATGCAGCGCATCGCTCAAAGGAAATGTAGCGTTTTTTGGGATTCAATCTTGGTAAAAAGTATTACTATTGCCAGTCTTGGAAATTTGAATTTGAATTGAACCAACATCGCATCTCGAGAGAAGTTTCCCCATCTTCGGTCAAGAATTGCCAGGGCCCAACTAGGAAATACGTGCCGCCGAACCCCCGCCGAACCCCCCCCCACAAGGCAAAAATCTCAGCGCCCGCCTAGTCCATTCTGGGCCAAATCTGGCGCTGCTGGACCGCTGTGGTTGGCTGAGGAGCCTCGCTAAACTCCCCCAAAACACAGGGGGGTCCTACGGGGCTTTCAGGGCAAGATGGAGCGGTCCGGCATCAGCCACCCGACAACCAGCCGCGGCCCTTTTCCACACATTCACTAGCCTCAGTGGCACACCCACATCCACAGCAGGCAGGCAGGCAATAAGGCATCCCTCCCTTGGCATCAACTCTCTCCATCCGTGGCCTCAGGGCTGAGAGAACCGAGACAAACGAGATGCGTCAGCCGTCCAAACATTCTTTTTCTGTCTTGCCACTGCCGCAGCCTCGACATCATGGCGGCCGTTGCGACTCTCTACAGACTAGCGCCTCCTGCTTGGCCGAGACGCCATGGAGGCTGCATTCGCTCTATTAAAAGCCGTTGATGATGCTCTCTTCTGAAGCTGCCTTCTTCCTTGGGCTCGGGTCGCGCAGCTTCTTCGAATCAGTCATCCTTCTGGTCTTCGCTTTGCCGTCATATATTCAGACTGCGACTGGATGCTCTCACTCTCCTTTACCATCCGTGAAACGACCCATGCGTGTATAGGAGAGGGCTTTACCCAACGATCAAAGTTGCGATAGGGGCACACGCCATCTCCGTTCGCCATGGCTCTCTACAGCCAGATCTGGGCCCTGACGGAAAAGACGCTCAAGATCATCATCACCCGCCACACTGTGTCGACGGTCTATAGCGCCCTTGTTCTGCCCGTCATCCTCTCCGTCTATCTGGGCATTGGCCAAAAGTTCACTCAGCCCAACGACAAGTTTGGCATTGGCTCTCCATCCGCCATCATGTCTCTTGATAGTGCTCTCTCCAAATCTGCCGGTGGTCGAAACACCGTCGTCTTCGTCAACAGCGGCCATACCGGTGGCGACATAGAGCATGTGATAGGATCTATTTCCGACTCTGTCAAGGCAGCCGGTAAAAATGCGACTGTCATAGAAGACGAGTCCGAACTGGGGTATGTCTGCCGGTGCACTATCCGCGGCACTTCCAACTGCTTCGGTGCCGTCGCGTTTTATTCCTCTCCAGACGAGGGCACTGGTGGCTTCTGGAACTATACCCTGCGTGCCGATGGCGGCCTTGGAAACGGCTTCCAGACAGACAAGGACACCAACGATGCCCAGATATACGCGCTGCCTCTCCAGCGGGCTGTTGATTCTG
This sequence comes from Trichoderma cornu-damae, assembly GCA_020631695.1. Taxonomy (NCBI): domain Eukaryota; kingdom Fungi; phylum Ascomycota; class Sordariomycetes; order Hypocreales; family Hypocreaceae; genus Trichoderma; species Trichoderma cornu-damae. Next base: position 3,899,123 of record CM036091.1, read on the forward strand.
CCATTGCCGGCCTCAAGTCTGGATCCTCTCTTCCTGAGACGACGCAACAATACCCCTATACCGAGCTGACCGAGGATGAACGTCAGGCTGAGGTCCGACGGGTGTATCAGAGCTCCTTCGTCAACTACTTGAGCGCCGTTTTCATCATTGGCTTGATTGGCGTCTGCTACCATATGCCCGGCTTCATTGCGACCGAGAGGGAAAAGGGTATCTCCCAGCTCATCGACGCCATGATGCCCGCCAGCCAAGGCTGGCATCGGCAATTCGCCAGGCTAATCTCCCACCACCACGCCTTTACCATGACGTACATGCCAGGCTGGATCGTTGCTTCTGTCGTCACCAGAGTTACCGTTTGGACGAATACGAGCTTTGGCATCATGATCGTCTTCTTCATTCTCAGCGGCGTCGCCATTACTTCCATGTCGCTACTCGGCGCATCTTTCTTTCGAAAGGCTCAGCTATCGGGCGTGGTGACCTCTGTCGTCTGGATCGTGCTGGGTATAGTGGCCCAGGTTATTTCACACCCCAACACCGCGACAGTCGCAGTCTTGAGCCTGCTCTTTACCCCGTGCAATTTCGTCTACTTCGTCATCTATATTGCTCGGTATGAGCAACACGGGGAAGCGGCGAATCTGCTACACGCGCCCCCGGGCCACACTTCCAATCTGCCCGGCATCGTGCACTGGGTTTTTCTCATTGTCCAGATGGTCGTGTATCCTTTCGCCGCCGCCTTCGTAGAGCAGACCCTGCATGGGGTGTCGACGGGGACGCGGTCTTCGGCCTCCCTCAAAAACGCTGCTAGCGGCGCGTTAGAGGCCGTCCACATCGACAGCATGACCAAGGTCTACAAGCCAAGTCTGATGCGCAAACTCTTCTCTTTCGTCTCTCCACCGAGGCCCGAGGTGGTTGCCGTGGATGGCCTGACGTTGACAGCCAAGAAGGGTGAGATTCTAGCATTGCTTGGTGCAAACGGCAGCGGCAAAAGCACAACGCTTGATGCCATTGCGGGCATCAGCGATTTCACCAGTGGCAGCATCTCCGTTGATACATCTGGCGGTCTTGGATTCGCGCCCCAGCAGAACGTCCTCTGGGATGAGCTGACAGTGGAGGAGCACATCCGGCTTTTTAGTCGTATCAAAGACCCACGCAGGAAGACCCCAGATTCTGAAGTTGCAGCCTTGATCGAGGCTATTGGGCTCCGCGCGAAGGCAGGAGCCTGGTCAAAGACTTTGTCTGGCGGCCAAAAGAGAAAGCTTCAGCTTGGAATGATGTTGGTCGGCGGTAGTTCCGTCTGTTGCGTGGACGAAGTCTCGTCTGGCATCGACCCCCTATCTCGCAGGAAGATTTGGGATATCCTTCTGAAAGAGCGTGGCTCGCGCACCATCATCATGACCACCCACTTCCTCGATGAAGCGGATTTGCTTGCCGACAACATCGCCATTCTGTCCAAAGGAACCCTAAGGGCTGAAGGCTCCTCCGCTCAACTCAAAGACACCTTTGGCGCCGGCTATCGCATTCACGTATTAAACCCAAGGAGCCTAGGTGCAGTGCCCGAGTTTGAAGGAGTCGCAAGGACGATTGCCGCAAACAACGTCACCTACGTGTCGCCGTCTTCGGACCAAGCCGCCAGGGTCATCAGGGCCCTAGAAGCTGCTGGAATCCCATACAGATCCTCTGGCCCGACCATTGAAGATGTGTTCCTTCACTTGGCCGAGGAAGTCCACGGCGAAGGCTTGCAGCGGCAACCCCACGCGATCAGCGAAAAGGCGGCCAAAGTCGCGAGCGACACGCCCATCGCCGGCGCCGGCCTGTCGTTGCTCTCGGGGCGACAAATCAGCATGATCCAACAGACCGGCGTACTTGTACAGAAGAGATTCACCGTCTTCAAGACGAATTGGCTTCCCTATGTGGCGGCTTTCCTAGTCCCCATCATCGCCGCCGCGGTCATCCAGCTCCGCGTTCGTAATGACGATTTGGTGGGCTGCTCACCCACTCAGCGAAGCAGCCGTTCATCAAATAAAGACTTCTTCAAACTCTTGGACACCGCTCACCTTGTCGGCGGCCCATCGTCTCAATTTGGCGGCCCCTCTCTGGAAGATTTATTCAAGCCCATCCTACCTAGATCAACCGGCAGCTCCAGCGGCAGTGACAGTTCTACCACTTCTCTCGGCAACGTCACAGTTGATCTAGCAGACTCGCTTTCTTCCTTTCGAGACTTTGTCAAGGCCAATCGAAGGGCCATTACGCCTGCCGGCCTATGGCTCGGCGACTCAAGCTCGGCGCCAACACTGGCTTTCAAGGCAGATAACTTTTCCATGTATTCTGCGGTCATAGGCCAGAGCTTTCTCAACACGATACTGGCCAACACCACCATCGCAACATCATACAAAGAATTCGATTACCCCGTCGCCCCTTCAACCGGACGGGGGCTCCAGCTAGTAGTATACTTCGCCGTCGCTTGTTCAATCTTCCCGGGCCTCTTTGGCCTGTATCCAAACACAGAGAGGCTCAAGAACGTTCGAGGCTTGCAGTACTCAAGCGGCGTTCGTACTCTACCGGTGTGGGCTGCGCACGTCGCATTTGACTTTGGCATCATGGTAGTTCCGATGATCTTGGCTGCTGCGATATTTGTCGTGTCCTCGAATTCGTGGTATCATGGGGGTTACCTATTTCCCATTTTTGTCTTGTACAGCCTCACGACAATCATCGTCTCCTATCTCCTCTCTCTCGTTTGCGCGAGCCCCATGGCAACGTACGCCATGACGTCTGTCGTTCAGTCACTTGGCTTTGCCATCTACATAATTGCCTACCTATTCATCCTCACCTACTCTCCCGCGGCAAACGCTGATCGAGACGTTCTGATCGCACACTGGGTTATCGCGGCCATTTTCCCCACGGGCTCGCTGACCCGCACGTTGACGGTCGGCCAGAACATCTTTTCGACATCCTGCGACAACGATGAGCTTCAGGCCAATCCCGCAGCACTGACCGCCTACGGTGGCCCTCTGCTCTACCTCATCTTGCAAGCCATCTTCTGGTTCTCGATAGTAGTCTGGGTGGAGAGCGGCGCCGGTCGATACTCCTCCGAGAAGGCGAGAAGCTCCCCCGAAGCAGAGGATCCCGAAATCGCGGACGAATCGCTCCGCGTAGACGGCCCGGCGGGCCAGTCTGACGGCCTCCGCGTCGCACACCTGACCAAGGCATTTGGCAAGAACACGGCCGTCGATAACGTGACGTTTGGAGTCGAGCATGGCGAAGTGTTTGCTCTTCTCGGTCCCAACGGCGCGGGCAAATCCACTACAATCTCCCTGATACGGGGCGACGTCGCACCAAGCCGAAATGGTGGCGACGTATTCATCGAGAACGCCTCCGTCACCAAACGGCGTGCCGCCGCCAGGGCAAACCTGGGAGTTTGCCCCCAGTTCGACGCCATCGACGACATGACTGTCAGCGAGCACCTCCGCCACTACTCCAGGCTCCGTGGCATCTCTGACGTCGACCACCAAGTCCCCGCCGTCATCCGCACCGTTGGGCTGGAGGCTTACGCAGGCGTCATGGCACATACCCTCTCGGGAGGCAACAAGGGCAAGCTCTCGCTCGGCATCGCCCTAACCGGAAATCCCCCCGTCATCCTCTTGGACGAGCCGTCGTCGGGTCTGGACGCAGCAGCCAAGCGCATCATGTGGCGCACTCTCGAGGCCATCGCCCCGGGGCGCTCCATCCTGCTCACCACCCACAGCATGGAAGAGGCCGATGCGCTGGCCAACCGCGCAGGCATCATGGCCCGTCGCATGCTCGCTCTTGGGCCGACGGACAGTCTCCGCCACCGCTTCGGCGACACCCTGCACGTCCACCTCGTCAGCAAGACGGCGCCACACTCTCCCGCGTCCGAGATGGAGGCCCTTCGGGTGTGGGTGCTCAACAACTTTTCCGGCGCCGCGGTCGAGCAGGAGACGTACCACGGACAGATGCGCTTCTCGATGCCTTCTTCCGCCGTGCCCACGCCAGGCGGAGGTTCCAGCACCGCCGAGAGCGCCAGGGGCAGACTCCTCGTTATGCTGGAAGAGCAAAAGGGCTACTTGGGCATCGCGCACCACAGCGTCAGTCCTACGACGCTGAACGAGGTGTTTTTAAACATTGTCGGGAAGCACGATGTTCAAGAGGAGGGGTATAATAGAGCCGACCAAGGACGCGAGAGGCCTTGGTGGAAGTCGAAGTACATGTGGGGATTTTAGACCTGCCTGGCATTTTTCTTTGTAAATATTTGTCATTTCTTCTTCTTCTTTTTAATCGAGACATAGAATTGGGCAGTGTAATGTTTTAGTAGAATTAGAATAGACGTGGATATCGTTTCGTGTTACCTTCATTAGCCAGCTCATATATTATTATTCAATGTGCAATCCGACTCTCGGCCTAGTACCGCATGTCATAGACATAGACTCCTCCTCCTCCTCCTCCTCCTACTCCTCCTCCTACTCCTCCAACAGGGCGGCCGTGCAACTCCTGCACCATATGCATATCGCCGGCCATTTCTGGTGGCGGCGCTCCTGGGGCTTCATGATATGCCTGCTGCTGCCGTGGCCATTGTCCGTTGGGCAATTCGGCTGCGCTTGGATATAGGGGAGGCGTCGGCGTGACGGGGCTCTGGTACGGCGATACACTGGAAACGGTCTGCGGGACGTTATTGGAGAGTTCGCTCGGCGTCGACAGTGGTGTCGTTGTTGATGCGAGCCCGGCAGGCTTGACAAAGTCAAGGGGCGGGACTCGAGCGGTTTGGACAACGGCTCCGGAGGCGGCTGCTGCATCTGTAGTTGTCCCGTTTGCTCCAGTTGCGACTTCGGCACTGCTTCCCCCCTTCATCTTATTCCGGCAAAACTTCCAAATCGCTGCCGCTGCGGCAGCAACGGCCGCTACAACGCCAACAGCAACGCCAGCAATGCCTCCTTTTGATAGCTTAGTCTTCTTGGCAGGTCTGGGAGAGGACAGCGATCCAGAACCAGAGGAACCCGACGATCCCCCAGACGATCCCCCTGATGAGGAGCTGCTAGTAGGCGTTGGAGATTCGCCCGCAGAGGAGATGCCCTCTGAAGGGACATTGTTGTTTTTGCTGGTAGGACTAGAGCCAGGGGTAGAACCGGGAAGAAGTCCCGCAAACACGCTGAAACACAGCTCCTCGCCCGCAGCCTGAGCCTCTATTCAACTCCGTCAGCTTCCGTCGTGTCAACCGGCACAGATGAGAGGCGCCCCCCGCGGCCCACTTACGGACGGCGCCGACATATCCACAGGCGCTTTGAACACAAGCGGCGGCCCCCTGATTGATTATGGTGGCAGAATTACACTCGCACTGGTAGTCGCCCAATTTGCAGTTTGTTGACTTGGTGACCGCGGAGGCGACGCACGAGGTGGCACAGGAAGGAAGCGAAGGTATGGCCGCGCGTGCAAATTTCAAGTCGCACAAAATGTCTAGAGACGGAGCAGGAGTGATGATGGGCGCCGCGGCAGCATTCGCAAGGCCCGCGATTGGCGTGGGATGAGCATCGAGACGAGCTCTGGTGTGCAGAGCCGAGGAGCCAGTCGCGAAGAGGAGGAGAGAGACCAGCAGTGAGAGCGAGGTCGGCAGATTGTGCATGTTCACCATGGTGACCAAGACCGACTCATGGATGCCAACCGTGGGACAATTGTTTCTGCTCCTCGCCGAAAGGACGGTTCCGACACAGCACAAACACGAAAGAGCGAAAAACCCTTGATAAGAGGGCGCGTCCCATGTACATAGTCAACAGCTCCGCCATCCCAGCAGTGTTATAAAAGCTGCAGTACACGATGAGCATGCCGTTCGTGGGGGAGGGCGGCCCGATGGCATCTACTGCTGGCATCGTGACGGGGGTTTCGCGCACATGTCGCCGCCTCATTCGTTTAAAGATGTGGACAAGGCATTCTTCGCGCGCCTACTTCACACACAATAAGAAGCTCTTTGAGGCACTGGACCACTCCATGGGCCTCATTCGGGGACAACATTTCCGTCTCTGACAGGGCGCTGATTGGAGCCTCATTAGCCGGGGTTCTTGATGCTCTAGCGTTCAGCTGCGGTCCGGAGCAACAAGGGCCAATTCAGGCTGCAGATCAAATATTGGATGCAGAGCTCATTCTCCCTCTCTCCCCCGCTACTAACCGGACCTTTTTTTTTTTTTTTTGGCAGAATCAGGCGAAGGAGACGATGAGAGATAAAAGGCTGGATCCGGATGTGGGCGATGTCAAAGAGCAGTCAAGGAGCCTCTTGTATCCGTAGCCGCGTCCTTGCCAGAGGAAGACGATGAAAGAAGTTGGCGACAATATTCGACTCCCTCTCTAATATACTCCCTCCATACACATTCCGTAAAACCGAGCTGTATGTAGGAAAGCAAACGCGCTTCGTAAACGAGCAGCGGTCCCACGTCCTTGATGCGCGGGCCTCTCATCCCCCCCCCCCCCCTCCCGGGTTGCCGCTTTGCCAAAATCAAACAAAACCGGTTCCATTTCAGCCTCACCACCATCACCACCCCCCACAGGCAGCCATGGCATAAAATACAGGGAGTAAAGAGCCAAGAAAGACAGACAAGACACCCTCTTCCAGCGTTAAACATGTTAAAGGAGCAAATAGAATTAATTAAAGAGTAAGAGTTTTTAATAGCAATAAATATAAAGGAGAAGCCTTTATATAGCTAGTATTATTTATTCCTTTTTAATGCTAATTTAATAATACTATTTTATATAAGTTATTAATACTGCTTTTTTATAATATACCTTTAAAGGTATATTAATAATAATAAAATATATAAAAAAAAAAAAGAAAGGGTAGGGCAATGCCTAGTGCCTAAACTATTAATAAAATATAATAATACTGCCGCCTGCAGCAGCTCACTGCCCTTTTATAAAGGAAGTTTAACTTAATAGATCATTAGGCTGTATTTAGCCTTAATTTACTAACTAATCTTTACTAATCAGCCTCCTTTACTATAGCTAGGCTTAATTAATTAGCCTAATTAATAATAAAGCTTAATCTTTTTTTTATAGCTTTAGCCCTTTTTTAATTATAAAGCTTTTAAAAAGTATAAAAAAAAGATAGCTCTTTAAGCTTTAATTTAATAATATAATTTATTATTACTACCTTTTACCTAACTCTTTTACTTTATTATATTCTAAAGCTTCTTTATTATAAATTACTTAAGAAAGTAGTAATAATAAAAACCTATAATAATATTATAAAACTTATACCTATAGTATTATAAAACCTTTTTAAGTTTATAAAAAAAGATAAAGATCTTTTTTAACTTAAAGAAAAAGATATAAAAGCCTTGCTTAATAAATAAAATATTTAATGCCTTTATAATAATATTAAGAAAGCTTAAAATAAAATAACTTAATTAAAATAACTTAAAAAATTAAAAATACTTTAAAAATAAATAAAAAAACTTTATATTAAACTTTAAAATAAAAAAAGCTTTTTTAAATTAAAAAAAAAGGTAATAAAAAGTTAATAACTTTTTTAAAAAAAGTAAAAAAAAAATTAAAGTTAAGAATATTTAATATATAATAATTAAAGTAGACTTATATTTTTAAAATAAATAGTTAAATAATTTATAATACTTTTTTAAAAATGCTTTTTATAAATATAAAAAAAACTTTTATAAAATCCTTTATATCCTTAATAATATAAATAATAAAGCCTATATAAAATAAAAATATTACCTTAATAAATAAACTCTATAATAAAAAAAAAATTATAAAAAAGATTAAAAATACTTTAAAGAATAAAATAATAAGTTATTTAAAGACTTTATTTATTAAAAGCTTATTTTATTTTCTACCTTTTATAAAGCTTATTAATAAAAAAACTAGTTTTTTTATAAATTTTATATTTATTTAAACTTATTAAAAAAATAATTTCTTTTTTTAATAAAAAGAATTATACTTTAACTTATTATAATTAACTCTTTTTTTTTTTTTAAAACTATATTAAAAAGTAAAGTAATTATTTTTTAAAGATTTATAAAGAAATTATCTCTTTAGCAATAAGGTATTAAGATAACCTTTATTATATAGTCTTAAAGTAAAAGGTTAAAAACTCTTTTTATATATAAAAAAAAAGCTTTATTAATAATATTTTAGTAATTAATTATTAAACTTTAACTATATATTAATTAAAGCTAAGCTTTATAATAAAAATAAAAATAAAAACCTAAAGGGTATTTATTTTATTTATAAAGCCTTAAGCTATTATATAAATTATTATCTTAATTAAGTTAATAAGTAAGATTAAGGAAATAAAAAATAATTAAAGTAATTACCTTTACTATAGTTAATAATAAAAATATTAAGGTAAAAAAATACTTTAATACTTTAGCTATAATAAAAAACTTAAACTTTATTAAGTTTTATATAGACTTAAATAATAATAATAAGGTTAACCTTATTAATATATAATTTATAAAAAAGTAAGGCTATTAATAAGTCTTAATTAAGGGTATAAAACTTAAAGTCTTTAATAACTTAACTATTTTATATTATAATACTTAAGCTATCTTTATTAACTTTATAAACTTAAAAAAGACTACTTAATATTTTACTTATTATTACCTTAATATTAACTATAACCTATACTTTTATAAAGCCTTAATATTTTTAAAAATATTAACCTTAGTTAATAAAAAAATCTACTTTATACCTTAAGATTAAAAGTAGTAGTTTAAGCTAAACTAAAAGTAAATTAAAGTTATATAACTTTATAAATTTTAAAAAGCTTATAAATAAATAGCTTATATTTACTTAATTATAGCTATATTAAATAGCTTTTTTTTACTTAATAAAGATAAAGAGATAAAGCTTTAAGACCTTAATAATATCTTTATTAAACTCTTTAACTTTATAAAAATATTTAACCTTAAAAAATTAAATATCTTACCTTTTTATTAATTAAGTAACTATATAATTAACTTATTTTTAAATATAAAATTACTTTATAAATCTATTTACTTTTTATTTTTTAAAGAGCTAGAAAAACTTTAAGGATATTTTAAAAAAAACCTTAAGAAAAAAAGGATTTAATTATTATAAAGTCTTATTAATACTTTAATCCTTTTTATATTAAAAAAAAATAAAACCTTTTACTTTTATATTAATTATTAAAGCCTTAATAAAGTAATAAAAAAGAATTATTACTTTTTTTTTTAATTTTAAAGATCTTAAACTATATTTTTAATATAAAATATTTTATAAAGATTAATATTAAAGATATTTATTATTATATTTAAATTAAAAAAAAAAAATAAAAAATAATATTTTAAATATAATATAAATATTATAAATACTTTATAATACTTTTTAAACTTATTAATACTTTTATTATATTTTAATATTATATTTATAAAGTATTATATAAATTATTAAATATTATTTATATAATATACTTAAATAATATTTTTATCTTTTTAAAGATTTATAATAAATATATTAACTATATTAAGTAAGTCTTTAAATAATTATAAAAAGTAAAGCTATATATAAAGCCTTTAAAATATATATTTTATTAAAATTAAGTTAAGTTTTTTAAGTTTATTTTATTAAATAAAGGCATTTTAATAAACCTTTAGCAGGTAGAGACTATTGCAACCTAAAAGCCCCCTTAAAGCTATAAAGAGATATAGATCTTCTTTAAGTTTTATAACTTTTATTAATACTTTATTAAAGATTACTTAAAGATAATAGCCTTTTTTATAGCCTTGCTTAAGAGTAGTAAAAATAAAAAAAAGCTTAGGTTTTTTTAACTAGATCTTAAGGTAATAAAGGTATTTTATTAACTTAAGGATGCTTTTTAAATAATATCTTTTTTATAATATTTTAATCTATAGCTATAAATTTAAATAAAGATTAATACTTTTAAGTTTATAATAATTAATATACTTTTTTAACTTAATAAAAAAAAAGTATTACTTAATAGCTTTTTAATTAAAAAAGTTTAATAAAGCTAAATTTAATTATAAAATACTAGATTAAGAGATATTTATAATTATTAAATTATTTAAATATTAATAATACTATATTAAAAAGATAAGGAACCTTATAAAGGTCTTATTAAACTATAAGAATTTATAAATATTTATATATTAATTAAAGTTATTAAAAAGGTAGGCAAGATAGTATATATACCTTGCCTTTTTTAACTTTATTATTAAATATAAGCTAAAGAAAAGTAATTTTATTAATACTTTATTAAAGAGACTAGACTATAAAACCTTAATATTAAAAAATAAAAAGCTATTACTTAACCTTAAAAAAAGACTTACTTTAATATAAAGTATTATTATAGTATTAATATATTATAAAGGGTATAATAAAAAATTAAAAATAATTAAAAAGGCTTATATTTTTAACTAGTTTAAGTATAATAAAATATCTTTATAAAGTAAGATACTTAAGGCTTATAATTAATATAATAAAATATCTTTAATAAGTAAGATACCTTAAGTTAAAGGGTTAAAGGGTATAACCCCTTTAATTCTTAAATAATTAGCTAATTAAGCTAAAGGGATACCTTATTATAAAAAGCTTTTTCTTAAAGAATTAATTAAAATAATACTTTATAAAAAAATAATATATAAAGAAAAAGCTTTTTAATTATTATTATCTTTTATTAAAGACCTTTAAGTAAAAGATTTAAAGATATAATACTAAATTATTAAAAAAGTAATAATAAGGCTATATTAAAGGATTAATACTTGGTTAATAAATATAAAAAGTATTTTATAATATTATAACTATATTTTTATATTAAAAAAGAGTATAAAGAATAAGATAATTAATCTTTATTATAATAATCCCTTAGCTAGGCACTTTAATATAATATAAACCCTTAATTTTATTTAAAGGAAGTTTTTTTAGTTATTTATAAATAAAGATATAAAAAAATATATATAAGTTTATAGGCCTTATTAAGGGAGTATATTTAAAAAGTATAAGCTATATAGTAAGCTTAAATCTTTATTACTTCCTTTATAACCTTAAAAAGAGGTTTTAATAAACTTTATTATAAGCCTGCCTTTTACTCTCTTTAAAATTAAGGAAGTTAATATAATTTTAATTATTATAGATTAATTTATAAAGTATTTACTATACTTTTTTATTAATAATACTATTACTATAGTAAACTTTATAATATTATTCTATAGCTAAATAAAAATAATCTTTAGCCTTATATAAAGAATTATAAATAATTAAGGCTTAGTATTTATAAATAAATTTTAATTAAAGCTTTACTATATATTAAAAATAATATAAAGGTTATTTATAGTATTTTACCCTTAAATTAATAAATAAATAAAATAAATAAATTAAATTATTAAGTATTATTTTTACTACTTTATTAATAAAGAATAAGCAGTATAGCCTTATTTATTAATATTTACTTAATACTGCTTAAATATAATATAAAATATTATTATTAAAATATCTTTTTTATAGCCTTTATAGGTATAAACCTTAACTTTTATATTTAAGACCTTAGTAATAAGGCTACTATTTATAAAGAGAAGGCATTAAATATAAAATAATATATTAAAAAGCTAAAAGAAATATATAAATAATTAAAGATTTAATAATAAATTATAATTAAAAAGTAGGTATTTTATTATAATAAAAAGTATAAACCCTTAAAGTTAAATATAAAAAACTTTATTATATTATTAATTAAGAACCTTAAAGTTAAAGAAAAAAAGAAAAAACTTATACTTAAATATATAAAGCCTTTTTATATTATTACTTAATTTAATAAATAAGTCTATAGATTTATACTACTTAAAAAATATTTAAGTATTTATAATATCTTTTATATTAACCTCCTTAAGCTATAAAGATTTAAAGAAAAAAGCTTAATTAAACCCTTAATAATACTTAACTTAAATAACCTTAAAGAATAATAAAAAGTAAAAAAAGTTAAAAATAATAAAAAGATAAAAAAAGAAGTTTATTATTTTATTAAATAAGCTAGGTAGCCTATAGAATATAACTAATAGGTTTATAAAGATAATATAAATACCTTAACCCTAGCTAAAAGATTCTATATAAGCTAAGTTAAAAAAAAGTAAAAAAAGAAGTATAATATTAATAATACTTAAAGAAATCTAGCTATATTAATAATAATAAAGTAATTAATAATAAAGGTTTATATATAAAGCTTTAGCTATAAAAAGGAAAATACCCAAGAAGCTTAAATAAATCTATAATAACTTTAACTTAATAACTAAAGTATTAAATAAATACCCTTAAGTCTAGTAATAAATTAAATAGCTAGGTATAGTCTATAAAGTTTACTACCTTTATTATTAAAATATTTTTAATTACTTTAAATATATTATAAAGAGTAACCTATTAAAAAATATAACTTAAGTTTTTAAAAAAAAGATAATAAAGTTAATAATATTTTATTTATATAATAAAATCTTGCTTTAAAGTAATTATTACTTAAGCCTTTAATATTATAAAAGCTTAATAATAATAATATTAATTAAGTAAAACCTTAAGGCTTAGATTATTTATAAAAAAAAGGATATATAGTAAAGGATAAAGGTATTTTTATAATATAAAAGCTTTTTATTATAAAATAAAATAAAGATAAATACTTTAATTTATAATTAAACTCTTTTTTAAACTTAAAAGGCTATACTTAAATTAATATATTTAATTAAAGTAATTAAAAGTAGTATAAAGATTATATATTATTACTATAAAACCTTATTATATTTTATAAAAATAAGCTATATAAATATTATCCTTTACTTTAAAAGGTTAAGAATTATTACCTAGCTCTTTATATTAATCCTTAAGTAAGTTAAGTTATTAATTAAGTTAAGAAGCAGCTTGCTATAATAAAGCAAGAGGATTAATTAATAATTAAAAAAGGCTTTTTATAAAAAAAAAAAGTAAAACTATAAATAAAGTATAATTATTATTAAATACTATATAAGTCTTATATTATATAGTAATAATATTAAATTATAAATAATAATTTTAAATAATAAATATAAAAAAACCTTAATAAGATATTAATATATTTAAATCTATAGTATTTATATAGTAAAGGCAGTAAGTATATTATTAATAATAAGTAAGATAATTTATAATATAGCTATAATACTATATTAAGGTCTATTAATATATTTTCTTAAATATTAAGAAGGTAATAAGACTTTTTTATACTTAAAGTATTATAAAAAAAAATATAAAGAACTAAAAGATTATAAAGAAGAAATAAAAAAGCTTCTTTTTTCTTTATATTATAAAAATACTATAAAATAAATAAATATAAAGACCTAGTTAGCTACCTATAATAAATAAAGGCGCTTTAAGGCTTATACTAATTAATATAATAACCTGCATTAATAAAGCATTATAAATAAAGAAACCACTAATACCTAAAGAAAAAGCCTTTAAAAAAGGCTTTATAACTAGATTAATACTATATCCTTTATATATAATAATTAAGATAATTATTATAAAAAGGGGGAATAATATAATAATACTACTGCCTATAGTAACTTACTACTTTTTTATAAAAGAAGTTTAGCTTAATAAATTATTAAGCTATATTTAGCCTTAATTTATTAACTAGTCTTTATTAATCAGCCTCCTTTACTATAGCCAGGCTTAATTAATTAGCCTAACTAGCAATAAGGCTTAGTTTTTTTTTTATAGCTTTAGCCCCTTTTTAACTATAAAGCCCTTAAGGAGTATAAAAAAAAGATAGCTCTTTAAGCTTTAGTTTAATAATATAACCTATTATTGCTGCCTCCTACCTAACTCTTTTACTTTATTATATAAAACATATTAATAAATTAATAATAATTAATTAAAGGGTAGTTATATTTAGTATTAAGTTATTATTTCTATATAAGGCATTAAATAATAAGGTTATATATATATTAATATTAATAAAAAGTATAGTAATTATAGTTATTATTTTATTAAGTTATTTCTTAATAAATAATAATTAATAAAAAAGGCAGGCCTTAATATTATAAATAACTTAAATTAAGGTATTAATAATTAATAATTAATAAAGAGGTATAATAATAATAAGATTAATATTAATATATAGTAAGGGATTTAATTAATAAAAAGGTAGTAGTTTAGTAAAGGTTAGTTATTTAAAAGGTAAGGGGTAGTAAAGGCAGTAGTTTATTAAGTAGTTATATAATATTAAATTAAGCTTAAGGATTAAGATAATATATTTATAAAAAGTAGGGATATAATAATAAAGAGTTAATAAAAAAATAAATTTTAGCTAGATTAGCTATTTATAATATTATTTATAGATATAATAATTATTAAGCTTTTTAAAAGTAAAAAGCTTAATAAATTAAGATTTATTATTAATAAGGTCTTTATATTTATATTATTTATTAATTATTATATTAATAACTTATTATTAATAAGCTTTAATAATAATAAAGCTTTATAAATACTATTTATATATAATAGCTTAAGAGGTATTTAGTTAAAGGATTATATAAAGGTATAATACCTTAAGGGGTATAAAAGGGATATAGTATTAAAGATAGGTAGATAAAGAAGAGTAATAAATCTTAGGTAAGCCTTAAAATAAAGCAAGATTATAGGTATTATAAAAAAAGGTAAGAGTAGGTTTATAGCTAGGTTTATATATATAACTTTATTTATCTCTGCCTTTTTTTTATAAAAAAAAGTAAAGCCCTCTCTCTTTATACTTAAAACTATTTACTATAGTTAAATACTTTTATTAAGTATTAAAGCTTTTAACTATATATTTTTATTTAATATTAAAGCTTTTATATACTTTTATTTAATATTAATGCTTTAAGTTAAATATTTTTATTTAGTATTAAAGCTTTTAATCTTTAGTAAGGTTATTAATAATTTAAGCTCTTTAACTCTTAATAAGCTGCTTTTCTTTTATATTACTATTTTAATAATACTATAAATAGCACTTTCTTTATTTAAGTTATAGTAATAATTTTAAGTAGTATTTTATTAATATTTATACTATAGCCTTATAGCAAGCCCTTTATTATAAATTAACTATACTTATATAAAAAGCTTATTAAAAAGCACCTTTTTATCTTTATTATATTAATAATCTTTTTTTTAATTTTTTTTTTTTTCCTTTCTTTTTAAATTTATAATTTATCTTTTTTTTTATTATTTTTTTATAATAGCTTTTTAAACTTATTTATTAACTTTAAAAGCTAAGAAGCTAGTAATACTAGCTTTTATAAAAAAAGCTTATTAAGCTTATCTAGCCTTTTTAACCTTAATGCCTCTTGCACTTATATTTATAGTATTATTAATACTTCTTATACCTTTAGCTCTTATATACTTAATATCTTTTTTTTAAGCTATAAGCCTTTTTTAATATAGTGGTTATATTATAGTAACTTTATAATTAACTTTTACTAATACTAATCCTTACCTTTACTACCTAGTATATATAATAAATTAAGCTTTAAAGAATATAATTAAGCTTTATATAAATATTATTAATATATTTTATAATTATTATTACCTTTTTATTTTTAATAAGTTTAAATAAAAGTAATAAATATATATATTATTAAGGTCTTAATAATAAAGATAGTAAGGCTTATAAACTCTTTTTTAAGCTATAGTAAGCTTTTAATTAAGCTTTTTTAACTAAATTAATAATATTATTTTTAAATACTATAAGTTAATTACTTTTATCTTTTTATTTTATAATTAATATATTTTAAGCTATTATAAAGGATATATAAATAATAGTCTATAAAATAAAAAAAGCCTTTAAAAAGCTACTTAAATTACTGCCTATATTACTGCCTATATTACTGCCTATATTACCACCTGTATTATAATATTTTAATACTTGCTTTATATCTTTTTAATACCTTTATTAATAATAAGCTTTTTATTATCTTAAAGTATAAGTATAGCTAGATATTACTAATTTATTATATACTTTAAATAATATATTAGTAATTATTATTATAGTATATTTTTTATTCTTCCTTTATTATTTTATAATTAACTTATTATTAAGCTTACTTTAATCCCTTTTTTTTTAATCTTTTTTTTATTTTTTTTTATATTTATTTTAATAACTAGGCTAATTTTATTATAATAAAGAATGCCTTTTTAAATAAGGATAGTAATTAATTACTTTATCTTTAATAACTTTTTTTTCTTTAATTAGTTTTATTTACTTTTTTTACCTATGCCTTTATTATAATAATAATATCTTAATATTAATAATATAAATAAAGTAATAGATTAAAAGTAAAAGAATAGTAAAATAAAAATAAATAAATAATAAAATAAAAATAATTTAAAATAATTATAATATTAAAATAACTTACTTAATAATAATTTTAATAGTAATTATTTACTTATTAATTAATTATAATTAAGCTAAAAGTATAGTAATAAAAAAAAATTTAATATAAATAAATATTTCTCTTTTTTTCTAGCTTTTAGGTTTTTTCTTTTTTTTTTATTATAAAATAATCTACCTTAAGTAAGTATATTATTTAATATCCCTATTTTTATTATTAACTAGCTAGTAATTAGCTATTTAAGTAGAATAATTATTATATTTAATATCTCTTACTATTATTAAAGGTAATATTAAAAAGTATATAGTATTTAGTTATTAATAACTAGTTATTAACTTACTTTAGTTATACTATATTATATTAATATTATTTAATATATTTATTATATTTTCTTATATTAAATAATAAAAAAAAAAGGTATAAATTATCTTAATATTAAAATAATAAAAGTAAGTTAATTCTAGATAGATAGTAGCTAGTTATTAATTAATAAGTAAGTATTAATAAAAAGTATATATACTATAAGTTAAGTAATAAAGCTTATATTTTAATATTTAAGGTTAGCTTAATAATTACTTAAAAGTTATAAAGATTAATAGTATTTAATTATATAATAAAAAAGGCAATAATATATATATATTAAATAGTAGTTAATTTATTAATAAGATAAGTTTAAGAAATTATAGGTTATTAAGAAGAAAGTAATTTAAAAATTAAAAATAAAGTTAAGGGCTATAGTATAAGTAAATACTATAGATATAGCTATAAAAAAGTAATAAAGAAAGAGTATATATTATATAATATTATTATATCTTAATATTAATATTACTAATTTATTATTAATAATTATAAATATATTAATAATATTTATAAATATATATAGTATATAGTTCTTTAATAAATAACTATTAACTATATATAAGCTTGCTTTAATCTAAATATCCTATTATAGATATATAATTATAAAGTACTTAATATATTTATAAAGGTAGTATAAAAAAAGGTATTAACTTGCTGTATCTTATTATTAAGATATTTTTATTATTTAGATATAAAAGAAAGAATATAATAAATATGACAAATAATGTGTAATATTATGAGCAACTAAGAAATAAGTTAATAACTAGTTATTAATAATTAAATACTATATACTTTTTAATATTACCTTTAATAGCAATAAGAGATATTAAATATAATAATTATTCTAGCAAATAATAATTACTGTAGTTAGTAGTAAGAATAAGGATATTAAATAATATACTTACTTAAAAAATAGATTATTTTATAATAAAGAAAAAAAAAAACCTAAAAGCTAAAAAAGAAAAGAAACATTTATATTAAAATTTTCTTTTATTATACCATACTCTTAGCTTAATTATAATTAATTAATAAGTAAATAATTATTATTAAAATTTATTATTAAGTAAGTTATTTTAATATTATAATTATTTTTAAATTATTTTATTTTACTATTCGTGTGCACTTTTATTTTATTATTCACATGACTAACAATTTATTATTTTATTTATATTATTAATATTAAGATATTATTATTATAATAAAGGTATAAAGGTAAAAAAGAAAATATCATTTAACTAAAAAAAGAGTTATTAAAGAAAAAGTAATTAATCACTATCATTAATTAAAAAGGCAACCTTTACTATAATAAAATTAGCCTAATTATTAAAATAAATATAAAAAAGAATAAAAAAAAGATTAAAAAAAAGGATTAAACTAAGCTTAATAATAACTTAACTCAAAATAATAAAAAAAATAAAAAATATATTATAATAATAATTACTAATATATTATTTAAAGTATATAATAAGTGTGTATCTAGCTATACTTACTAGCAAGATAATAAAGAAAACTTATTAACAATAAAGGTATTGAGAAGATATAAAGCTGATACTAGAATATTATAATATAGTGTGCTAGACAGTGTCTGAGCAGTAATTTAGGCAGTAATTTAAGCGGCCTTTCAAAACTTTTTTATTTTATGAACTATTATTTATATATCCTTTATAATAGCAAAATATATATTAATTATAAAATAAAAAGATAAAAAGTAAATGCTTATAGTATTTAAAAATAATATTATTAATTTAGTTAAAAAAGCTTAATTAAAAGCTTACTATAGCTTAAAAAAGAGTTTATAAACCTTACTATATTTATTATTAAGAACTTAATAATATAATATATTTATTACTTTTATTTAAACTAGTAAAAATAAAAGGTAATAATAATTATAAAATATATATTAATAATATTTATATAAAGCTTAATTATATCCCTTAAAGACATTAGTTTACTATATACTAGGTGAGTAAGGATTAAGTATTAGTAAAGTTAATTAATAAAAATTAGCTATACACATAATATAACTGCTATATTAAAAGGCTTATA
>CM036091.1:3917998-3981384 GCA_020631695.1 Trichoderma cornu-damae
AAAAAGATAATAATATACTACCTACTTAAGCAAACCTAAAGGTAATATTATTAAATACTTAATTTAACTATTTATTTAATTATTTAATGCAGGCTTAATGCAACTGCCTTTATTAATTAAAAAGCCTTTATAATTATTAAAAAATCACTTGCATTAGGTTTTTTAATTTAAAAGTAGTTAATAAGATAGTTAGTAGTAATGTTATTATATAGAATAATATTAATTAATTTATTAAGAGTATTTATAATAATATAATTATTAATAAATATATAAAGTATATTTATATTAATTTATTATAGCTACTTTATAAAACTACTCTTTATTAATAAATAGTATTATTACTACTTTAAGAAAAAGAGGCTATTAAGGGCTTTATTAATACCTAAATTAATATATTATATTATTAATTTTATTTAGATTAAGTTAATATTATTTATACTTTTTTTTAATAATAATATATAAATAAAAATTATTAAAATAAAAAGGATATTTATCCTTAACTTATAAAATTCTTTTATCTAGTATAAGTAGCTAGTTTTATTACTATAAGATAGTAATTAATATAGCTATATCTATATATTAACCTTAATTTATAAAAATTAATATTTAAGCTATATTAATTAATAATAAAGATTAAATATATTAAATACTTATATAAAAAGCAATAAGCTTAATATATACTCTTAACTAGTAGTACTATAAATAAATATATTTTATTTAATATATATATACTATATTAATAATAAGTATTATTATTAAGCCTCTTTATTATATTATATATTATAAGAGATAACCCTTTTACTACTTACTTTAGTTAATATTATAATAATATATATTAAGATAGTAGCTTAGTTAATTAATAATCCTTTAAATATAATATAATAAGCAGTATTAATTAATTTTATTTATACTATTTATAATTTAATAAATACAAGGCTTAAGGTGCTTTTTAAAGTAGAAACCAGGCTTAACTAAATTAATAATAAAGGCAAGGATATTATAATATATATTATAAAACTTATTAATATAATAGTTAGTTTTAATAAAAATAACCTTATTTAAATAATTAATAATATTATTATTAATAATTTAAGTTTATAGGTAATGTAAATGCTATAGATAATATAGATAATATTTATATTAATATAGATAATTAAGATATTAAAAAGGTTAAGATTAACCTTAAGGCTTAAGGGTATTAAGTAATTAAGGAATTTAAAGATTTAAATTATAAAGACTTATATATAGCTTAAAATTAATTTTAATTATATTATATTTATTCCTTTACTATAATGCCTTAATATAAATTAAATAAACTAGCTAGGTTTATCTTATTATTTAAACCTTATTATAAATAAAATGGTACCTTTAAGTAATAATATTATATATATTATAAATATAATTAAGCCTTTTTATTAAAGTCTACCTTAATAACTTATATATTCTTTAATATATATTATTAATAATAATTACTTAGTGTTACAGGCTCAGGCTTTGCCCAAGCCTTGTATAACCCAGGCCTTATAAAGGCCCAGCCCTTACCTAAGGTATTACTAGCCCAGGCCCCATAAAGGCCCAGCCTTTACCTAAGGTATTACCAGCCCAGGCCCTATAAAGGCCCGGCCCTCACCCAAGGTATTACCAGCCCAGGCCTTATAAAGCCCCAGCCCTTTTCCAAGGTATACCCATTCTATAGGTATATAACCAGCTATAAAGGAATGCAAGGATATATAGACTCTTCTTCTCCTTAAGTATATAAATTTATATTAAAATGCTTATTTATAGTTGCCATAAGGCCAGTTCTTTATAGTTTATATACTTTAAAAATAATAAACAGGGACAATCTAGTGCCAATGCCAATAAGTAAAGCGGCCACCCCTATATTCTTTACCTAGAGACACACTATGGCGCACAAGCTAGCTACTAACAAGGAGTTTATTAAGATTAATAAAGATTTATTTATCTTCTTATAGCAGAACCTTACTAAAGGCATATACTCCTTAATTATAGTATACTATAAATCTGCCTTAAAGTCTAGAAACTATATCTTAAGGAAATTCTTAAAATATCTTGCATCTATATTCACCAACCCTTATTACTAAGAGATTGCCTAGATAAAACTTAAATATATTATGCAATATAATAATAAATCCTTTACTATATTCTTTATTTATTTTAAATAAAAATTAGCCTTAGCTAGTAGGTTACTATAGGATAATATTATTAAGCTAGCCTGCCTTTGCTAAGCACTTTCTTTAAAAATGCAAGACTATAGCCTAAGATACAGCATCCTACAAAATAACTACTATACAGCAGTTAACACCTATTAGGCCATTGCTATAAAGCTTAAAACCTACTACCTTAAAGAATAATTCTATTCTTATAATAAAGGCTACTACCCTTAAGCTAAAAGAGCTATAGATATAGAAAGAGACTCACCTATAATTAATATAAACTCTGCTAGATTGCATCCTATCTCTTTGATAGTGCTAAGGCAGAATTTTTATCACTATCCCTACAACACCCCTGCAAGAAAATAGTACTTTATTATAACCTAGGTTATAATGCAATAAATACCTTACTAATTTACTTATAATGCATTTTTTTACAACTTGCTGTTAAATTAGTATTAATTTTAGTCTTAAACCTTTGGTTAGAAGCTAGATTTTAGCAGCTGCGATAGATCTAATTCTAAAGCTATAGATTAACTTAGAATTCGAGCTGATTGATGTTTCTAACTGTGCCTTTATTATCTATTTCCTTCCTTTATTGCCCTTGTTACTTTTCTAGCTTTTTATACTTATTTTCTTAGTTAAAAAATAGGTTAAATATATAAATTAGGTGCTAATTCCTGGCCTGTATAGACTGTATTTAAAGTATTTAAAGCTACTTAATTAGATACTAATCTTTATTAAAGAGGTATATATATAGATTGGTATCTTGATTTATATAGGAATTTATAAGGAAAATCAGGTTAAAGATTATTAAAAGACCTTTAATGCAGAGCAACCCTATCTAGATCACCCTTTTATTAGATTTATATTATTTAACTAATTTTAGCAGATTTTATAGCAGCTATAAATTTATAATACCTCTCTTCTTAATATTATTGCAAAGAGCTTTTAATACATTAAAGAGTGGTCTTTATATATATAAGCTGCATTAATTACTGCTTATAGCCTAGGTATTAATATTGCTATAGATAAGTGTATGATTTACTATCTCAGCAGGTCTCGCAAGACAACCTTTATCCTTAGAAAGCTAATTCCAACTGGCTTTAAAGCTTGGGTTGTAGCCTAAGCTAGCTATTTCCTTTAGTAGGATTTTTACTGCCCTCCTTTAATAAGCCCTTAAAAAATCAAGCAACTAAAAGATTGCAAAGATCCTAATTATCTAGCCCTAATGCAAGCTATAGTGCTTTCTTTAGTAAATTAGCTGCTAAGGGCTAGCTATCATGTCTTTATAAATAACCTATTTTCAACAACAACCCTCTTCTAGATTCTCTATATACAAGGCCATGCAGCTACAGAGACCTGCTGCAAGAATAGCAGCATTAGTAATACCTTTATATAGGCTAAAAAGAATGAAAATAAGATCCCTTAGGGCTAGGTTATTGCTAAGCCTACTGCTAATAGTCTGGTTAGTAATCTAGCTAGATAGATTTCCTAAAGAATCCCTTATTAATCTATCTTCTAGCTTTTTTAGGTTAACTAGATTATATAGAAAGATAATGCCCTTATATTATTCTTTAGCATAGTATATAAAGGCAATAGCTTTTAAATACAATAGCGCAAGTGACCTTCCTTAATAAATATTACAATATAGGCTATAAGGTGAATTTTTAGTAATAATGTAAAGATAGCTTTTTTAATTCTAAAGATTATAATAAACTATAACTTTTATATAAATAGAATTAATATTGGTAATTAGCTTAAAAGCAGCTTAAGCTATAATTATTAAATTTATAAAGGCGGTTAGCAGGCAATAGCATAGACCTTCCTCTTTAAAGTTGCTTTAGTTAATAGCTATCTCTTTTAAAAGTATAGATTGCCTTCTTGGGAGCGGTATAATAACTAAATTGACTAGTGAATACATCTAGTTAAAGAGATTTTTTAAATATATAAGGAAAAAGGAATAATAAAGAAGAGATTTTAAGCTAAAGACTTGAATATACTTATTTTGCTATATAATCATGTTAATTAAAAGAAACAGGGGGCCTGCCTTAGCTGTAAAGGCATCTAGGTTGGTGAAATAAGGTTATAAAGTCAGGTTTTGCAGCCTATTAGTAGGAATTGTATGTAGAAGAGAATGATGATTTAGCATAGCTGCAATAAGTGTAATATACTTATTTATACACGCTAAGATTGCTAAGACTTCTATTATAGGCTAATTTATTAAGCAAATAATGTATCTTTAATTTCTTATTGTTTAATTAGGTTAAATTTAATTATTGTAGGTATAGTGATAAAAATTCTGCCTTAGCACTATTAAAGAGATACCTAGAAAATGCCTAAAACAAAAACCATAAGGCTGTAAAGGGCAGTAGTTCAACCCTTTAAATAATCGCCTGCAGGCTTAATAAATATTGCCTAATATCCTTGCTAAATATTATTAAAAAGGTAAATATATTTACTACAAGGCTAAGATATACTTTATTATAGCCTGCCTTATATAGCCAGCAACTAGGCCAATAGCTATCTATACTTTAAGTAGTAGTAAGTAAAAGAAATAAAAAGAGGATAAAGGCAAGGAGGGAAATGCCCTGCCTTTAAGTTAAGTCCTCCTTAAAGGCATATTAACCTTACTATAGTTATAATATAAACTACCCCTTTAATTATAATAAAAAAAATATAAAAGATATTATAATATATAAACAAGCCTTTTTTCTTTATATTAATACTCTTTAATAATTAAAAATTCTTAAATATATAAATTAATAATAGGTGTAATTATTATAAGGCTATTAGTAAGAAGGCTGCTTAAAAACTAGGTATAAAAGTAATATAAATGCCTACTATATAGACCTTAGTTACTATTATTAATAAGTATATAGGTTTTAAGATCTTATAAATTACTAAAGGTATAATAAATATAAATAAGTAATAGTGCCTAGTACTGCTTTATATTATCTTAAGCCTTTTTAAAAATACTATCTTAAGCTTGCTATAAATAAAATACTATAGTATTTAAATAAACCTTAATTAATATATAATTACTATTAGATTAATAGCTAGCTTTATAATATTAAAAACTACTTAATAATAAAATAATCTTTTAGTTATATATATCCTAGGATTTATATATATAGTACTAATTTATTATAAAATGCACTACTATAATACAGGGGTTACTTTATTAACTACTAGCTTATAGGAAATTATATAAATCCTTAGTATTACCTTTAGGTCTCCTTTACTATAGGTCTTATCTAACCCTTAGCAAGAGCTTTATTAATATCTCTTAACTAAACTATATAAATTTATTAATCTCTTTAATAAAAAGAAGGCCTTTAAGCTACCCCCTTACTAAAGCTAGCTTAACTACTATATTTAGCTAGTTAAAGATATAAATAAGCATAACCTAGACCTACCTTAAGGCTTATTATATAATATACTACAAGACCACCTCCTTAAGATCTAATACTAAATTATTAAGTTAATAAATAAAGGTTAGATCTATACTAGCTCTTTTTTAATAACTACCTTTATTTTACTTATTAAAAAGGCTAAGGGTAGTTAAAGGTTTTATATTAATTACTACACCTTAAATAAAGTTATAGTATAAGATTACTATCCCTTACCTTTAATAAAAAAAACCCTTTACTCTTTTTTAAAAGCTTGCTAGTTTATAAAGTTAAATATTAAGTTAGCCTTTTACTAGCTATAAATTATAAAAAAAGAGGAATACCTTATTGCATTTTAGATTTAGTTTAAACTTTTTAAATAGCTAGTTATCCTTTTTAATCTAGCTAGCATGCCTACTACTTTTTAATAATATATTAATAAAATATTAAAAAATACCTTTAGCAATTTTACTATAGCTTATCTTAATAATATCTTAATATATTCTAGCAAGAGTTATAAAGACTATATATATAAGGTTAAGGCTACCTTATATAAGTTTATAAAAGCTAGCCTAAATATTAATATTAATAAGTATACCTTTATAATAAAAAAAGTTAAGTACTTAAGTTATATAGTCTAGGCAGGCAAGTCTATCTACCTTAACTTTAAGAAGATTGTTATAATTAAAGATTAAGAACCCTTTATATAGGTTAAAGGTATTTAAAGCTTTTTAAGCTTTATTAACTTTTATTATAAATTTATCTTTAACTTTATATAGACTATAAAGCCTTTTATATAGCTTACTTAAAAAAATATCTTATTTACTTAAGATAATAAGGCTAATATAGCCTTTAATATACTTAAGACTGCCTTTATTTTATACCTAGTCTTAGCTTAATAAGACTTTAAAAAAGATATAGTCTTTAAAGTAGATTTATTTAAACAGGCCCTTAAGGGGTGCCTTTTTTAGTTTAATAAAAACAATATCTTATACCTAATTATATACTATTCTGCCCCCCTCTCTTTAATAAAATAAAATTATACTATTTATAATAAAAAGCTCCTTATTATTATCTCTTATTTAAATACTTAAAAAGCTAAATTATAAAATATAGCTTGCTTTTTTTATATATATATTAACTATAAGAACTTAAAGTACTTCCTTTACCCTTAGTTAATCTTTAAGTAGCAGGCCTGCTAGGCTAAACTTCTTTTTTAATTTAATTACTACCTTTAATTTTATTTTAAATTATAAATAAAGCAGCTTAATACTCTTTTATATTAATAACTAAATAAAGCTAAAGAACCTTAAGTAAGCTAAATCCTTTTACCTTTAAGTATCTTTATAACTATAATACAAGACTTAATTAAAAACAAGCTAACCTTGCCTTTACTTATTTTTACTAAAGATAATACCCTCTCTTTAATAAGTGCTATCTTATTTTAAAATACCTATCTTTAAAAGCTTTAAGATTAAGATATAGCTAAAGATATATCCTATAGCTAATAGCTAGCTGCTATATATAGCAGCTTATAGAAGTTCTTTAAGAAAGCAATAATTAAAAAGTAAATAAAAAATTATAGCATTAATGCCTAAAGTATACTTATATACTAAAGCTGCTTTTAGCTTTTAAACTAAAAACCTTTTATTATTATTATTATTTAATATATATATAACTCCTTTATAATAAAATACCTTAAGAAAAATACTACCTTCTACCTACTTTAATATTCTTATTATTAAAATAGCATATTACAGTCTATAGTGCAGTTTATTTATAACTACTATTACTATAGTAGCTATATATTATATAAATAATACTAAAGCCTCTTGCAGCCACTCTTTATTATAAATAGATTCTAAAAGTAGATCTTTATAGACTTTATAATAGATCTCTTAGCATAGATTAATAATAACTTAAAATTTTTTATAATTATTATAAACAGGCTATTAAAATATATCTAGTTAAAGGCAATACACTCTATATTAATAAAGGCCTATATATAGCACTTTAAAGACTATTAATAATATTTCTATAGGTTCCCCTCTTAAATTATTAATAATAAAGGATTAGATTAAGTAAGATATTTTTAAATAATACTTTATAAATTAATAAAAGTTAAGCAACTCCTTTTTATAGCTTACTACTCTTAAATTAATAATAATATAAAGCAGGCTAACTAAAAGGTTTAAGCTATCTTATACACTATAATCTTTTTTATATAATATAACTAGCTTAAGCACCTACTAGCCTACTAGCTTGCCCTTAATAAATAAAACTTATTAATATTAAATATAAGCTTAAATAACCTCTTTAATAAGTTTAATATTAACCTTATTTAATAAATAGATATACTTATAGTAAGTATTACCTTTTTAAAAAGCAGGGCAATAATATTTTTTTACTGCTTTAAAAAAGGCATAAAGCTTGCCTAGGCTATAATAGCCTTTGCTTAACAATATTAACAAAAGGATACTAACTATAGCCAGCATCTAGCAAAATATTATTAAATTAGTAATAAAGTATAGTTATTATTATAATATATTAAAACAAACTGCCTTAATAAGAAACTTAATTAGCTATATATAAAATATACTATTATAGCAGTCCCTTCTCTTTTTACTATAAAGCTAGATATTCTTAATAATATCTACCTTACCTTTTATATAAGCTTAATAAAAAGAGCTATTTATAACTTATTACTATCTTAAGTCTTTTTAAACTTTAGGCTAGGCTTAGTCTAGGTATACTTAAAGGGTTAAGTAAAGTTAGTAAAAGAATATATAGTAGAATATATATTAATAGCTAAGAATTACTATAGCTATAGCTAAAAGCGCCAAGTGCTAGTTAAATAAGCAAGCTATAATACACCTATATAAAAGTTATTAAAATAATTTTAAAATACTATAGTATTAAATTAATTTAAAGTAGCTTAAAGTAGTATAATATAAATTAATAAATTTATTTCCCTTAAGCATTATACTTTTAACTTAAATTAATTATAATAAAAATATACTATAAATAGTACTATATATAATAATATTACTTTTTTAATAATATATTAATAATAACAGCAGCAGCTAGTTAATACTAAGAGCGCTTTTATTATTAAATAAAAGGTAAACTAAAAATAAGCAGGTTATTATTATTATCCTTAATAAGTAAAGGCAGCATTAATATAATAAACACTAGTGCTTGCTTAATTATAAAAAAGAATAATTATAATATATTAAGTATTAATAAAGACTTGCGCTATTTTAATATAAATATAGCCAGTAATACTAGCACTAGTAGGCATTAACTATTATATAGCTATATTACTTTAACCTATTAATATTAAGCCTCCTCCTCTAGTATATAAAACTTATCCTCCTCTTTATTATTATTATTTAAAGGCAGTAAAAGGGGGAGCTATTATTAAAAAAAGGGCAGGGCAGGCTTATTATACCCTTACCCTACCTATTATTTATAATTACTATAATACTTGCCTATACCCAGTAAGGCTTAGAATATCTCTTAGTTATTAATATAAAACTTAATAATATTTTTTTAAAAGGTATTATTAAGCTTTTTAAAATAATATTATAAAAGGTTAGTAATACTTATTATAAGGTTAATAAATTATAATATATATTAAGTATAGTATTAAAGATATTAATAGCCTGCACTACCTACTGCCTTTATCTTAGTGTTTTAATATTACCTTTAGCTAAGACTACTATATTACTTCTCTTTTTTATAAGCAGTATATTATTTATTAAAATAATAAGTATATTAAGGGTATAGGTAGAATAAGGCTAGATAAGGTTTAATTAAGTAATAATAAGTATTTTTATTTATATTTACTTAAGCACTATAAACTTAATAAATAACTTTACCTTTACCCCCTTTATATTCTTTACTTTTACTTTAGCAAGCGCTAAAATATAGCTACCCTGCTTAATAATATATTATAGATTATAAAGCGCTTACTATAAGGTTAGGTTTATTATTAATTAACTCTTAACTTAAAAATAAGATTAATACTTATTAAGATATATTTTATAGCTATAACTATATTTAAGAATATACTCTTTTACCTTTTTATTAATTATTAAGTACTTAATATATAAAAGGTATATACTATTAGTTTATATTAAAGGCTATATATTTTTATTATTAAAGTTTCTTTTAATTAAGTAAGGCTTAATAGCTCTTTAGTATTTTTACTATATATTAATACTATCTTTATACTTAAAGGCATTATATTTATAAAAAAAAGGTTATTAATTATTATATTAATTAGCATTAATTACTATACAGGGGGTAAGGGGGATATATTATTATATTAAGAATAAGGTTATAATTATTAATTAATTACCTTTATAAAGGTAAAAAAGTAAAATAACAAGCTTTTTTAAAGAATTTAAACTTTAAGGCAGTAAGATTGTAAAAAAGTAAATAAAGCTACTTTATATAGTAAAAAGGCAGGGCAAACCTTACCTAAACTAACTAAAGCATATACCTATGCCTTTATATATATTATAATACTATAAAGAATGCAGGTTATAAGGCCTGCTAGACCTTAAGAACCTATTTATTAATAAAGACATTATTCACTAGCTATATAATCTTTTTTTATACTATATATAAATAATAGATTTACTTAAGGGCTTTTTAAAAATAATATAAGGAGAAGGAGGGTATATTATAGGCTTAAGCTTTACTTAAGCCTTATATAACCCAGGCCCTATAAAGGCCTAGCCCTTACCTAAGGTATTACTAGCCTAGGCCTTATAAAGGCCCAGCCTTTACCTAAGGTATTACCAGCCTAAGCCTTATAAAGGCCTAGCCCTTACCTAAGGTATTACCAGCCTAAGCCTTATAAAGCCCTAGCCCTTTTTTAAAGTATACTTATTCTATAGGTATATAACCAGCTATAAAGGAATGCAAGAATATATAAACTCTTCTTCTCCTTAAGTATATAAATTTATATTAAAATGCTTATTTATAGTTACTATAAGGCCAGTTCCTTACACTTAGCCCTATAATAAATAAACTATTTTTAATAAATAAAGCTAGCTTACTAATAGTTAATAATAACTTATTAATAATACTATTATTATTATATTTTTATAATAATTAAGTTATTAAAGCACAGCCTATAGCTAAAATTAATTAACTTATTAAATATACTTATACTAAGGTAAATATTAAATTTAATCTAACTAAACCTATTACTATAGTAGTTATTAATACTAGCTGTTTTAATATAATAATTAATAAAGACTAGCTATATTATTACTTTATTAATATATAATTCTTTACCTTTAATAAGCTAAATTAAATAAATATAGTAAATAGCTTAATTATTATAACTATTAAAGCGCGCTTTAACTTTTATATAATAATATAGAAGAATAATATATTAATATATATTTATTTTTATATAAAGGTATAGGTTAAGAAAAATCTTAAACTTAATATACTTATTAAGAATAATTTTATATATTAATATAGCCTAGATCTAGTATTAATAAAGAATAGTTTATATATATAGTCTATATATAGTACTAAAGTATATATATATATTAAATAAAAACTATATTCTATTTATTAATAGGTTATTATAGCTAAAATAATAATAATACCTTTATAAAGCTTAACTAAAGTAGTAGTATATTATAAAAAACTTAAAAAGTATAATTTATATAATATACTATATATATATTACTTTACCTTAAAGATACTAGGTTTAATTAACTATATCTATACTTTAAATATATTAAAAGTAATATAAAAATAAAGCTAGGTGCTTATTATTAATTTATTAAATATACCTATAGTATTTTATTATAAATAAAGAGCTAGTTTACTAATAGACTATAATAATAATAACTACTTAATAATAATAAATAATTAAGTATAAATAATATAAAAGTATATAAATAGCTAATTTAATATAGATTTAAATAATAATAAAGTGCTTTAATTTATCCTAGCTATAATAAATAACTAACTTTACTAAATATAATATAAGTCTATACTAGGCGACTATACCTTACTAAATAAATAAAAGGCTATAAAAAAACCTATAAATATAAAGGAATATATATTAATTAATAATATATATATCTATAATAAACACCTTAACTAGGCTAATTAAATCTAGTAAATTATAAAAAAATATAATATATAGTATAACTAAGGTATTATCCCTCTCTTTAAAAATAAAAAAATAAAGATTAACTTAATAAAAAATTAATAAAGCTAAAAAACCTTTATATAATTATATTTACTTAAGATTAAAGATAAAAAGTTCTTTAATATAACTATAAATACTTTATATACTTAAGGCTATACTAGCTAGATAAAATAACCAACCTTATTTAGCTATTTAATATTTATAGTCTAGTGTATAATTAAAAGCATTAAAAAAGATTATATAGTAATTAACTTATAATTACTAAATAAATTAATAGTTCTTAATATATACCTTATTTTATTATAAAAAGATATTATTACCTTTTTTTATAATAAGAGATATATTACTATCTTAAATATATCTACCTTTTTTTATTAATTATTAATATACTTAAAGTATAAAGACTAAATAGTTCTTATTAATCTATAAAGACTAGAGATATTATATATTATTATTATAGGTTATAAAAACTTATTATTATTTATATAATAGTTTATAGATTAAAAACTATACTTATACTATTACTTTATATAAGCTTATATTAATAATATAGTTATCTTAAGTAATATTTTTAAAAAGCATTATTAATATTTATACTAAATATTTACTTTATTTACTTAATATTATTTAACTATATCCTTATTTAAGATATTTTATATATATTTATTAATATAGTTATTAAGATTTAAAGTTAATGCCCTTAATTTATCCACTATATAAAAATATATTAATAATATTGCTAAGATATAGATACTAATTAACCTAGCAGACCTAAAGATATACCTAAAAATAGCTATATTTTTATAAAGATTTATTTTTTAATTTTAATATAAAGTAGCTTTATTAAAAAAATATAAAATAAAGCTATTAATATAATTATAAAAAGATAAATAGTAAATAATTAATATTAATAAAAAGGCTTATTATTTTAAACTATAAAAAATAATATTTAAACCTTTAGTAATAAAGAGAGAGGCCTTTATAATACTATAAAAATAATTAATTATAAACCTTTAGCTTTATTATTATAACCTTATTTAATTAATATTTTTTAAGCTAGATATTAATAAGAGAGGTATAGGCTTGTTTATATTTTATTTAAAAGGCAATAAATAGCTTCCCTTTAAGGTACTATAAAATAGAATATAACCTATTCTTTTTTTTAATTATTTACTTACCTTAGTAAAGATAAGATATAAGTTAATAAAGCTAAAGGTAGTATATTTAATATAAGCCTACTATAAACTATATACCTTAATATAATTTTATTAATAATTAATTAAGATATTAATAAATTATTAAGTTATTAAAGGTATAGTAATTTATATTACTATATTAACTTTAGATTTAATAAAAGCTAATTAATACTTAATAATAATATTTATCTATTTTAGCTAATACTAGCTAAATATGTATTATATTTTTAATAAAATAAACTTAATACTAGATGCCTTATTAAGACTGCTTGCTAAACCACTAGCCATAGCCTAGTTACTAGATAAGAGTAAGTTAAATAATATCTAGATTAATAATATTTATTTTATTACTATAGTTTTATTAATTAATAACTCCCTTTAATAAAAAATTTAAAATAAGTATAAAAAGGATTATTATTTTAATATTATTATTAATATATTAAATAAGAATATTATTAAACTAATATATAAAAGTATTAAGTACTAGAATAGACTTATTTAAACCTTATTTATTTATTAAAATAAACTTATTTATTAATATAATATAAAGGACTAGAAATTTTTATATATATTATAAAACTGCATTAAAGATATTTTATAAATAGCCTATAATAATTAATTCTATACAGGCTTATAAAAGATTATTATAGTTTTTAATAGCCTTAGTATCCTATAGATAGTAAAAATTATTAAAGAATATATTGCTTATTATCTATAATACCTTATAAATTATATAAATATATAAAAACTAATTAAAGAACTTTAACCTATATAAAGCTAAGCTTAGCTATATTATATAGTAATAATAGATTTTATTATTAATTTATTATTAAAAACCTTATAGTTATTCTAAAAACTGCTTAATTATCTTTATAATTTTAATACTATAATAATAACTATTTATAAATAGTTAAGAAAGTTTATACTTATTCTTAACTTTATGTAATATATTACTAAATAGTAGGCTACTATATATCTTTAAGCATTATTATTATATAATTAAGGCATTCTTTATATTATTATTAATAATAAAAATAAAAAATTTATATCTAACTTCTAGCAAGCCTTATTTACTGCCTTTAATACTAAGCTAGTAATAAGTATAAACTACTATTTATAAATAAATAAAATATTAAAGAAAAAGAACTAAATAGTTAAAATTATTATATAGTTCTATACTGCAATATTTAATATCCTTTAGCTAAAGATAATCCTTACTTTATAATTTATACTAAACAATGCCTATAGTATACTTATTAAGTATACTTTAAATAAATTAATATTAAGGTTTAAGCTATTAAGCATAATTAACTTAATTAAACCTAATTATTGCCTAGACTAAGATATATTAAATACCCTTAGATAATTATATATTAAAGATATAAAGTATTTAATAAAAAAAGTTATTATAAATATTAAGCATTTTTATAATAAATACTATAGATTAATAAAGTTTAAACTAGGAGATAAGGTTTATTTATATTTATATAAAGGATATAACTTGCTTAAAAAACCCTTGTAAAAATAGTCTTAATAAAGGGCAGGCTTATTTAAGATACTTAAAAAAATTAATTTATTAATATATAGACTTAAGCTATTATTAAAATAATATATTTATAATATAATATTAATAATGCACCTTTACTTTAGTTTTATAAATATTAATCTTTATAATTAATAATAGCCCTTGCTAAAGGCTATTATAATAAATAATAAAATATATTAAAAAGTAAATAAGTTAATATAATAAAGACTTAATAAATAAAATTATTACCTTTAAGTTAAATATTTAATATAGTAAAAAAATTATAGTCTAAAAGATAATTAATAAATAAAAAGAAAAAAACTTTTATAAATAGTAAAAGATTTTATATAATAGTTTAAGTTTATTAAACTAACTATAAACCTTTACCTATATATAGCTAAGTCTATAATAATTAAGGCAGCCTTAAAGATAAATATATAGGTGGTTTTACTAGCTAAAAAAGCATTACCTGCACTAGCTATTACTGCCTATAAATCAGCTATTAACCTAAAGAATCTAACTATTAACTTATAGTAATATTTTAGCCTTAAGTATAAGTATTATTAAATAACTATAAAAAAACTATAAGTAATATAATTATAAAACTTTTCCTTTTCTTTATAATATTATCTCTTAATATTATAACTTTATTACTATTCCCTTACTTTATTTATATACTTAATGCTATAAAAAAGAATATATAACTAACTTATTAAAGATACTGCAATAAAGATAACTTATTAAAAATCTAATTATAAAAGGCACTTTATATATATTATAAGTAAATATTAAGTTAAATAATAAATATAAAAAGCTATAAAAAGGTTATTAAGGCTAAGATATTATAAATATTATAACCTTATTATAAAAAGATAAAATAGCATACTATAAAGTCTTAGTAAAGGGTGTTTTTTAAATAATTAGTATTAACTATAATAACTATCTTTTATATTATTATATTTATATTAAAAAATATATATAAACTAGAGTACTTAAAGCTATAATATAGTTATCTTAAGGTAGATATTAAGATATTATATAGAAGGTTAAACAGCTAGTATAATAAATTAATACTATAGGCTGGTTTTATATCTTAAATATACTAAGTATAATTATAGCTATAGCTATAAAATAAATATAAAAGCTAGAGATTAATAATATAGACTATATTATAATAATATTATTATAATATAAAGTCTTTAAATTTACCTACCTTTTAGTACTATACTTTAAATTATACTTTAATAATAAAATTATATTAATAAACCAAGTATAACCTACCTTATTATTAATAATTAATAATAAAGAACTAACTATCTTAGATATAAGTATACTATAAGAGCTAAATATATTAAGGGTAAATATAATAAATACCCTTAAGTAAAATAATAAAAATAAGAATATTATAGCCTTAAAGCTTATTATAATAACTATAGATAAAGATTATTAAAATATAGCTAGATTAATATTAATTTATTAATAATATAAAGCATTAGGTATATAATATTAAATAATACTACTGCCTCCCTTTATAATTATAATAATAAAGATAATAATTACTTATAATAAAGTACTGCAGCAAGCAGGCAATATTATTAAATATATCTATATATATAAGTAAAATAATAAACTTAATAAAGTATTAAATACTATCTTAATAAAATAAATTATTAAGGTCTTTCTTTAAGAATATAAAGCTTAAATAAAAGGCTAGGCTATATAAATAAATAAGCTATATATTAATACCTAGTTAATAAATATAATTAAAGACTTAATAGTTTATAAATAAATATATTTAAAAAAGAACCTTAGACTAGTACTATAGTTAAAGATAGTGTTGGAAAGAAGCATGATAAAGTGGGGCGGTAGCAAGACTGCATTACTAAGCATTAGCACAATAAGTTAGGTGCTTAAGGGCACAGCCTTATAATATACTAAATGCTTATATAAATAATAAGCTATAATATATATTTCCTTTATTTTAATTAAGGTATTTTATATACTTTTAAATTACTTTATTAACTTAATATATATTTTAATAATTATAAGCCTAGGTAGTTAAGTATTGCATTAATAACTTTTATTATATAAAGAGTTAATAATAATAATTAAGATAGATATTTATAAAGACTTTAAACTAAACCTTATCCTTATTATAAAACTTAATACCTTAAATAATTAAGTTAAATAGCTAAAGACTTTATATAGCTATATAATAAGTAAAAGTATCTAGTAGTATATAGATTTAATGCACCTTAAGTAAACTATAGATAAGCTTATACTAAAAACTTAATTAATAATTATTAAGGTATAAATTAAAGCTAAAAGAATATATAAAAAAGTATTAGTAGCTTTATTTATAAAAAAGATTATAATTATATATATAGTAATACTATAAAATATAAACTTCTAGCAGCAAGACCTTATACTTAAAAAAAAGATTAATATTATTATTTAAAATTAAATTATTATTATTATTAATTTTAAGATATATTATATAGCGCTTATATAGCTATAAAATAATAACCTTAATAAAAAAGAGTTTATAATTAAAAAGGTCTTAAAAGCTTTAAAGTTTAAGCTTGTATTAAGTAAACTAAATATAATAAAAAATATTAAAAAATAATATAAAATAATACTTAAGAATATATACTATATTAATATTAAGTTAAAAGTATAATATATACTATAGTCTAGTGCTTATATAAAGATAAGTATATATAAGATCTTAAATATAAAAAGGAATTTAATTATTAATAATTTCCTTTATATAGTTAAAAGTAAGTATATATTAAATTAAGTAAATAATAAGCTTAATAAGCTTATAAAGTATAAGCTTAATACTCTTTATAGTATATTAAGTCTTAATTAATATAAAATAATATTTTTATTAATTATTATAAGAGTTTATAAAGTAAAGAATATAAGCTATTTTACTATATTAAGTAAATACTTAAATTAAGAAAAAAAAGTATATAATAAAAGCTTAAAAATACTTAAAGTAATATAAAAAAAAGATAGTAATTATTTAAAAAAATACTTTTACTATAAAGAAAAATTAAGGTAAATGTAGGGACATCATATCAAGCACCTATTCCAACATAATGGGCACCTATTAAAATCAGGCCCTATAGCTGTATAGTCTACAATAACAGCATTATGCCCAATATTAGTTTTTCCTAGTATTTTAAATAAAAAAAAAGACTATATAAATCCCTTAATTATTTAATTCTACTAAAAAATATATTAAATTAAAGCTATTTATAGTCTGCATTTACATATTAACGCCAGCAGCAATAAAGGCGTTATTTAACCGCAAATTTGCAACTATTAATAAGGCTAAGGCTGTTATTAATGCTATCACTCAACCCCTTAGCTATAACTTTATTAAACAATAGACTGTATTTAATAGTATTGTATTTTATTATAGTAAGGGAAGGAAATTTAAATCTTAGCAAAATCTTTATCTTCTTACTTCCTAGCGCCAGAAGACAAGCTCCTAGATAACAGGCTGCCCTTATACCTTTTTTATAAGCCAATGCAGCAGAGGACCTTTTATTATTTAATATAATTACAATAATAATATAAATATATATAATTATAAAATACTTCCTTTATTAATATATTTACAATACTAGAGGATAGCTATTAAAGAGAGAAAAGTAATTATTATCTCTTTATATAATTCTAAAGTTAAGCTATTGTAGATTCTTTTATAAATTTAAAAAGAAGATAACCCTAGTATTAAAGGATTAACTAGCAATAATATTTATAATACTATTTAAAGATATTATTAATAGGAACTTGCTAGCTATATAGAAATGCAGTAGCTTTATAATTAACTTTAAGATAATAACTTTTTTTACTATTAAGACCTCTAGAATAAGGGAAATCAATTAACAGCCTTATTTATTATACTAAAGACAATAATCAAGTTATTTCATTAATTTTCCTTTATTATTTTTATAGACAGTATATATAAAATAAATAGATTTAATATACTGCTATTAAATATCTATAAGGTTATATTAATAAAAAAAAGCTTTTAAATTACAGCTATCTTTTTATTTAAAGAGACTTAAAGCTACTATAATTAAGTAATTAATATTTTTAACAGCCTCCTTATTTAATTTAAAATTCTAAAATTAATAATTATTATTACAGACTAGGAGCTTGCCTTAATAAAGTCCTTAGATAAATATCTAGTAACTAAAGATGCTATATATATCCTCTGCTATTAGTATATTAATATAAATATGCTAGCTAAAATAAAGAGGTTTTTTCTTAAAGCTATATATAATCATTAGACTAAATGCATAGAGCGGGCAGCACTATTCTAGTTATTCCTAAAGGACTGGAATAACCTTATTTCTTCTTTTTCTAAAGAGGAATATAAATACTAGCTTGCAGCTATTTTACATCCACTATTAGGCTAGGAATATTATCTTGCTACTGCTATTAAGTATATAACTAAGACTTAGCTGCTGCTTTAGAAAAAGAAGATAGTTTGCTATTAGGTTGACTAACAATAACACTTTAGGCATACTATAATATTAATTATAGAGTTACTGCACTTATTAATAAAGAAATTTATTATAAGTAGTACTAGCGATCTTGTAATAGTATTTTCTTAACTTTAAAGCTTTTAAGAGCATTAGAATTTAAATATTTAAAATCAGTAAATACTAAAGATATATAAAATATTAAATTCAACCTGTTAACCTCTTTATTTATTAATCTACAATCAAGTTATAACTATAGGCCTTACTTTAATAGCTCAAGAGCTTTAGATAGCTATAAAGTATTATAAAAGTTATAACATTTAAAAGACAATAATGCATTACAACCCTTGCACTTTTAAAGTTATTTATAGACTTCCCTGCAGGTATTTATTATTAAAAAAAATACAGGAGAAAGAGCTAATCCAGCTAAATAATATATATTAATTTTAGTATTAAAAGATAAAAAATAAAGAAGATTCTGCATTTTTAATTCTAGAAGATCCTCCTATTATCTAAGGCAAAGGCTGTTTAAAAGGTAGTCTTAATCTTAAAAAGCTTGTAAAAAGTAATAAATAAATTCCTAGTTAATTTAAAGTTATTATTAAAGAGGAAAGGTAAAAAAGAAAGCAAGACTAACAGCAGCTGCCGCCCTTAACAGCGCCTGCTATTATAAAATTAAATTTAATAAACAATACTATTGTAATAACCTTAATTTTAATAACAGTAGCTAGTCTTTAAGTCTTTAATATTATTAATATATATAAGCCTAGCACTATAATGCAATAGTTATATTAAAGGTTATTATAATATCTAGAAGATTAAGATTATAAAGAGTAGATTAACAAGATTAACCTAGAATTTAAGAATAAAATAGATTAAGCCTAGGCAATAGTAGTAAAAGAAGCAGAGGCTTTAGTATTAATCAATAGCAAGGCTATTAAATAATAATAAAAATATTAAAAATAAATATTAACTATATAATCTACAGCTTTAAATTTAACTTTAAAGTTATCTAGCTATAGCTTTTTTAGTTAAATCTTAACTCTTTTTATTATAGATTAATATATAGTGGCCGGGATCAGTGTTATGCTATAGTAAAGCCACAGGGCCTGATTTTAATAAGTGCCTATTATATTGGAATAGGTGCTTGATATGATGTCCCTAAATGTATTATTAAAAGCTAAAGCACTATAAAGCCTTAATTTATACTTTAATTAAAAAATTACTAAAAGGCCTTAATTATCTTATTCTATAAAGAAAGGTTAAAGAAATTTTTATATATTATTAAGTACTTTATTAAAAAAAGCTATATATAAAAATAAATAAAAAAGGTTTTTACTTATTAAAATATAATAAAAAAAAGAGGAAGGCTTTTTTAAAGAGTATTAATATAGTAATAATAAACTTAATAATCTTTATATTATTAAAAAGCATTAATATTTACTTAACCCTTAATTATAGTATTTATATTTTAAGTAAAAGTATATTATTTAATAATTATAGTACTATATACCTAGTTAATAAAGAAGATTTATTAAAGCCTAGGATTTTTATTTTTAGTTAAGATAATTAGATTAAAGCAGGCACTATAAGATTTCTTATTAATAACTATAGTATTAAAGTGTTAAAAAAGCTACTAAATAATAAGTATAGTGTTTATACTAAAGACCTTATACTAAAGAATATTATTATTATTAAAGGATTCTATATTAATATTATATTTAAAGTAAAGCTTTTAAAAGCTAGTATTTAGTATTAAAGGTATAACTACTCTTTATACTTTAATATACTAAAGTATAATATACTGTTAGTATAATTAATTAAGAAATATAACTTAATTTTCCTTAAATATAAATTATTATCTTTTTATAAACACTTTATAACTTAAGATATAATACTATATAGTTTAGTAAGGCTTTTCTTATTTATAAAAGTATAGTATTAACTAGTTAATAACTTATAAAGAAAGTAAAGATTAATAAGAGATTCTCTATAGCTATATAGTAATTTTAAATATTTATAGTATTTATAAACTAGATATATTAAGCTAAAAAGGCTTAAAGCATTAATTTATAATATAAAGAATATATAGATTAATAAAATTAAGTAGATTAACTATAAAGTATATACTTTAATAAATTTAAAGTAAGTTATATTATAAAGATAACTAGAGTATAAAGCACTAAAGCTATTTTAATATATTTATTAAAATCTATAAGACTATAAAAAAGGGTTTAATAATTTAAATTAATTATTAATCTTTAAGGATAATTATAGTATTTAATATAATATACAGCCCTTTATTAATAAGTACTAGTATATACTTATAACTACTATAATCTATTTTAAAGTATAAATAAAAAATAGTTTAATCTCTTAATCTATATTCTTAAAAATAATTAAAAAAAAGTAATAATACTATATATAAAGTGCTTACTATATATAAACTAGATTAATAATAAAAGAATATATATTAAGCTATCTTTAATAACTATATATAAGCTAAATAAAAGTATTAAGCAAGCTAGTAAATATATTACTATAAAGTTAATTATAATACTTAAAAAAGCAAGGCTTTTAAAAAAGCTATAGTTAAAAAATATATAAGTAGTTATTTATTTATATAATATAATACCTTTTTATATAAATAAAATACTATTATTTATAAAGAAATTAAAGTAATAATTTAAAATATATATACCTTTAGATATTAAAGAGTATATAGCTAACCTATAGCTAGATTAAAGTAGTATATATATATATAGCTACTATACTTATATATTATAATATAACTATAAGTTTAGCTATAATAAAAAAAAGTATAAAGTAAGCTTTAAAAAAATAATTAAATACCTTATAGATTATTTTATAATTAATTTATATAAAGTATAGATCCTTTAACTTAAAAAGGTTATAATTATAAAAAATATTATTTTTAATAAAACCTACTATTATAATCTATAAAAGTAAAGTATAAAAAAGCTTACTATATACTAGCTAAATAAGCTATTTATAAAGCTTAATAAAGATAAGGTAGATAAGATTAACTTAATTAATTAAACTTAAAATAAAATATAAAAAGCTTTTTAAAAAAGTAAAGAGTATTTAAACTTAAGGGTAAAAGTATTAAAAAGTATTATAAAACTTTAAGAATTAATATTATTAAAGCTTTAAATACTAAAGAATATTTTAAAAAAAAAATCTTTAAAGTATATAAATAAAGAGTAAATATAATACTATAAAAAGTAGTCTAGTTATTAAAAAGTAGTATTATATATATTTAAAATAAAAATTTATATTCTTAAAGGTATATAGCTTAATAGACTAAATTAAAGAAGATTTATAGGTTTTAACCTTATTATTAAAGTAAAGTAATAAGTAAGTAATTATTAATTTAATATTAAATATACTGCTTAAAAGTAATAAAATATAATAATAATTAATTAATAAAGAATATCTAAAAGGTATATAAAAGATTATAAAGCTAGTATTATAATAAAAAAGTATATAATAAAGAGGGATAATAGCCCTTTATATAAAGTTACTTATTATAAAGTATAAATAAAGATTATAAAAACTAGGCCCTTAAAGTATATACTTAATAATAAATAAATTCTTAATATTAACTAGATTTAATATACTGCTTAATTAATAAATATTAATATTAAAAAATATAAAAAATACTTAAATAATATTTACTATATTAAATATAGTATTTAACTAAAGTTTAATTAAATAGATATTAATAATTTAAGCTAAGCTAGTAATATATTAAAAAGACTTACTAAAAGCATTAAATAACTAGAATAAGCTGTTAAAGTATTTATTAAAAAATAGATTCCTTAAGGCAGTATATAAAGAAGTATTAATACTATATATAAAAAAAATATAGGTTAAGATTAATTAAGAAAAGGTATTATTAAGGCCTTTATTAATAAAGTAGGTATTTATATATAAGCTATATATAGATAGATTGTTAAAGCACTATAAAGCATGCTTAGTAATATATAAAGACCTTTAAAAAAGCTTTATAATAAAGAGTATATATATAGCTATATTAATAATATAAATATTTAAGATAATAATTATATTTTTTATAAAATTTAACCTTAAACTTAAATAATTTAATATAAAAAATATATTTTTAAATATAAATTATAAGAAGTATAGTATTTTTATAATATATAAACTCTTTAAAAGATTTAAGCAGCTTAATAAGGTAGTAAAATTAAAAAAAGTATTATATAGATTGCAAGACTTATTAAGTCTTTAGTTTAATAAACTATTAATAATACTAGCAGGCCTTAGCCTTTAATAAAGCATTAAAGAGCCCTGCTTATTCTATATAGTTAATAAAAAGGTTTTTATATTATTTTATATAGATAATATTATTTTAATATATTATAAAAGCAATAAAGCACTATA
The DNA here is from genome assembly GCA_020631695.1 of Trichoderma cornu-damae. Classification (NCBI taxonomy): domain Eukaryota; kingdom Fungi; phylum Ascomycota; class Sordariomycetes; order Hypocreales; family Hypocreaceae; genus Trichoderma; species Trichoderma cornu-damae. Next base: position 3,941,397 of record CM036091.1, read on the forward strand.
TAATAGTATTATTAATATATTAAAAAAGAAATATAAATTATATTATAAAGGTAATATTAAATAATTCTTAGGTATTTAAATTATTTAAAATTACTAAAAATACAAGATCTACTTATTATATAATACCTATATTAAAAAAGCAGTGTAGAAGTTTAGGCAGAAAGATACTAACTAATACCTTATAACTTTAATACCTTAAATTAAACTAAAAAAAAACCCTTAATAAGCAATAAAATTATAGATAAAAAGCTATTAAGAAAAGATTAATATAGTACTTTATACTATAGTTATAATATAGGTAGAAATTGCCTTTACTATATCCTATCTTTTATATTTCTTAATAAATCTTAAAAAAGAATATTATTAAGTAGCTAACTAGCTTATTTACTATCTTTATATATAAAGGCACTTTGCCCTTTAGTATAAAGGGCATAAAGAAATATAAATATTAACTATTTATAGTAATGCATCCTTTATTAATAATATAAAAACTTAAAAGTTATCTTAAGGATATTTAATAACCCTTTATAGTAGACTTATAATTTAGAATATAATATATTAAAATATAGTAATAACCTTAACTATAAAGGCCAAGCTATATACCTTAAGCTAAATAGTATAGAAGATAATAACTTTATAATACTTATTTTTATAAATAAAATTTAATACTTAAAAAAATTAAAATATAAGCTATAATAATTAGTAAACTATATAGCTAGTAACTATAAAGAGTAGTTAAATAAGTATATAACTATACTATATAAATATATAGAATATATAATTAAAGTAAGAATTTAAAAAAGGATTATTTAAGATAACCTTTCTTCTTTTATAATAAATATTAATTAATAAGTTAATAAAAAACCTTTTATAGTAAAGCTTTAAGAGATTTATTAAATTATTAAATATAGTAGATTTATTATTATACTATATTAAAAAGCAGAATATTAATAAAAATAATATATAAAAAGGAAAAAAAAGCAAGGCTTGCCTACAAGCTATACTATATTAAAAACCTAAACTATTTATTTCTTTATTAACTTTTTAATCTTATTACTTAATATATTTAAGGCATTAATAAAGGCTATAGTATTATTATTATTATTATTATTATTAAAGGTATATAGGGCAATCCTTAGCATCTTTATTATATACTCCCTGCCTGCTTTTAATAAATTAAACTAAAGGTATAAAGCTATTTTATATTTATTAAATAATTACTATAATATTAATAATAAAATAAATAATAATAAAAAGTAAAGTATTTATAGCTTTATTATTATTTAACTTTACTTAATAAAATATTATTGCTAGTAGCTTAAGCTAAAGGTAATTAAGTATAGTATTAATAATAAAAAAGCTTATTTTAAAAAAAAAAGTATATTAAAGGTTATAATAATAATTATTTATAAAGTAATTAAAGTATCTTTTTATAATAGTATTATTGCACTTTATATACTAGTTAAAATTGCCTTTATTTATAATAGCGCTTAAGATATAGTTCTTATAGGGTGGTATTATTAACCAAGTACTTAGTATTATAATTATAAGCTTTAAGGGGGCTTTTAAGGTATTATTATCCTTTTTCTTTCTTCCTTGCTTTATAACCTTCTAGATAACTATTTTAATTAGCATAGTTAATTAATAAAAGCAGTACTTTAAAGAGCAGCTATTGCAGTAAAGGGATAATACTTATTATTAAAGGGATTACAGCTATATTAGCTATCTTAAAGAAGAAGATAATAATAATATTAATAAAAAAAGACTAATCTTATAAAGTATAGGAAAAGTATTATATTTTATAGAATAATTATTCTTTTACTTATTATTTATAGTGTAATTTAATAGAATAAAGTATATATATTCTTTTTATTTCCTTTATATTAAATAATTATTAATATTATAAAAAAGAATAAAAAATAAAGCTAAAATTGTATATAAGTATAGTATTTACCTATAGAATAAGATAATAATAATTAATAAGGTTAATAAAAAGCTTATTATTAATAACTAAACTAGAAGTTATTTAAAGAAGTATTTTAAATAACTTTATTAAATAAGGGGTATATTAAAAAGAAGTATAATAAAGTAAGGCAGTAGCAAGACTGCATTATTAAGCATTAATACAATAGGTTAGGTGCTTAAGGGCGCAGCTTTATAATATACTAAATACTTATATAAATAATAAGCTATAATATATATTTCCTTTATTCTAATTAAGGCATTTTATACACTCTTAAATTGCTCTATTAGCCTAACGCGCATTCCAACAGATAGGTTTATTAAATAATATTATTTAAGACTTAAAAAGACTGGTTATAATTAATAATTTATCTATATAGGCTTTAAAATAATATATTTATATTATTACTAACTAGCTATAAAGCTGTATTAAATATATAAAGATATAATAGACTAGACTTAATTATTATATTTTAAAAAGAATGGATAATATAACCTTATTAATAAATAAGAATATATTATTAATTATTTTATACCTAGATAATATAAAGGCTATAGTAAGTGGTTTAAAGAGATTATATAAAGCTGCTTTTAATAAAGATAATAATAGTTAATTTAATAATAATAATGCTGTTTTACTTAATAATAATAATAATTATTTTAATTATTACTTTATATAAAGACTATATAAGTTAATAATAATAAAGGACTATAGTGCTTAATAATTAAAATAATTAAATTTTTTAAAGGGGGCACTTATTGGGATAGTAGATTAACTTTATTATTATAGTGGATTATAACAATCTATACTATATAGGCATATAGTGCCTATATAGTGCATGTACTATACCTTTAGTAAATAGCGCTAGTTAGTATAATAGTAATAAAACAAGCTTATCTTAATTATTATCTTAAGTCTTACTAGTTTTTTTTATTAAAGGCAAAAGATAGTAATCTTATACTATAACTTTATTTAAGGTATAATAATTAATATAAAACCTTTAACTACCCTTAGCCTTTTTAATAAATAAAATAAAGGCAGTTATTAAAAAAGAGTTAATATAAATCTAACCTTTATTTATTAATTTAATAATTTAATATTAAATCTTAAAGAGGTAGTTTTATAATATATTATATAATAAGCCTTAAGGTAAGTCTAGGTTATACTTATTTATATCTTTAACTAGTTAAATATAATAATTAAGCTAGCTTTAGTAAAAGGGTAGCTTAAAGGCCTTTTCTTTATTAAAGAGGTTAATAAATTTATATAGCTTAATTAAGAGATATTAATAAAGCTCTTGCTAAAGGTTAATTAAAATCTATAATAAAAAAGACCTAAAGGTAATATTAAAGATTTATATAATTTTTTATAAATTAATAATTAATAAAGTAACCTTTATATTATAATAATATATTTTATAATAAATTAATATTATATATATAGATCTTAAGATATATATAATTAAAAGATTATTCTATTATTAAGTAGTTTTTAATATTATAAAGCTAGCTGTTAATTTAATAATAATTATATACTAGTTAAGGTTTATTTAAATACTATAGTATTTTATCTATAGCAAGCTTAAGATAATATCTTTAAAAAGGCTTAAAATAATATAAAGTAATATTAAGTATTATTACTTATTTATATTTATTATACCTTTAATAATTTATAAAATCTTAAAATCTATATACTTATTAATAATAATAATTAAGGTCTATATAATAAGCATTTATATTATTTTTATACCTAGTTTTTAAGTAGCTTTTTTATTAATAGCTTTATAATAATTATACTTATTATTAATTTATATATTTAAGAATTTTTAATTATTAATAAGTATTAATATAAAGAAAGAAGGCTTATCTATATATTATAATATTTTTTATATCTTTTTCTTTATAATTAAAAAGGTAGTCTATATTATAATTATAATAAGGTTAATAAGCCTTTAAGGAAGACTTAATTTAAAGATAGGGCATTTTTTTTTTTACCTTTTTCTTTTTTTTATTCTTTTTATTTATTATTGCTTAAGGTATAGATAGCTATTAGCCTGGTTATTAGCTATATAAGGCAGGCTATAATAAAGTATATCTTAGCCTTATAATAAATATATTTACCTTTTTAGTAATATTTAATAAGGATATTAAGCAATATTTATTAAGCCTATAAGTAATTATTTAAAGGGTTAAATTACTGCTTTTTATAGCTTTATAGTTTTTATTTTAAGTATTTTTTAAATATAAGGTATAATTTAGTAAAGTTTATATTAATTATAAATAAATCTTTTTTTATATTTATAGCTTTTTTAACTTAAGGGTAGTAGCCTTTATTATAAAAATAAAATTATTCTTTAAGGTAATAGGTTTTAAGCTTTATAATAATAACTTAATAAGTATTAATTACTATATAATAATTATCTTGCAGGATACTATATTTTAAGCTATAGTTTTATATTTTTAAAAAAAGTACTTAATAAAGATAGGCTAGCTTAATAATATTATTTTATAATAACTTACTAACTAAAGCTAATTTTTATTTAAAATAAATAAAGAATATAATAAAGGATTTATTATTATATTATATAATATATTTAAGTTTTATTTAAGTAATTTCTTAATAATAAAGGTTAATAAATATAGATATAAGGTATTTTAAGAATTCCTTTAAGATATAGTTTTTAAACTTTAAGGTAGATTTATAATATATTATAATTAAAGAGTATATACCTTTAATAAAGTTTTATTATAAAAAGATAAATAAATCTTTATTAATATTAATAAACTCTTTATTAATAGCTAGCTTATATATTATAATATATCTTTAGGTAAAGAATATAGCTAGGTTATTATTATAAAGGTCTTTAATTAAGAGCAGCTTATATTAAACTAGTTTTTATATATTATTTATATAAAGTGCAGGCAGGTTATAAAATAGGTTAAGTAAAGGTGCTTTAAGCTACTAGTTAGCTATATTCTATTATTAAGCTATTACTTATTATAATAATACTATTTTATAATATATTATTATAATTATATATAGTAATCTTTTTATTATAAAGGTAGCTGCTTTATTTATTAATATTAATATTAAATTATGTTTATTTCTTATTTTTAAAGTATATAAACTATAAAGAACTAGCTTTATAATAACTATAAATAAGTATTTTAATATAAATTTATATACTTAAAGAGAAAAAGAGTTTATATATCCTTGCATTCCTTTATAGCTAGTTATATATCTATAAAATAGGTATACCTTAAAAAAGAGCTAGGCTAGTAATACTTTAGGTAAGGGCTAGGCCTTTATAAGGCCTGGGTTATGCAAGGCTTAGGCAAAGCCCGAGCCTGTAATAAGTATAATATTATAGCTATATTATAAACTATCTTACTTATTATTAATAATATATTTACTACCTTTATTATATAAATACTATAGATTTAAATATATTAATATCTTATTAAGGTTTTTTTATAATTATTACTTAAATTTATTACCTATAGTATAATATTATTACTATATAATATAAAGCTTATATTATATTTAATAATAATTATGCCTTATTTATAATTTACCTTCTCTTTTTTTAAAAAGCCTTAAACTTAAGAAAGAAGCTATAAAAAGGTTAAAGCAAGGTAATAATAAACTTAAGGCAAGGCAGCATTAGGTTAGTACTTTTAGAAAAAGGGCGCACTTAAGGGCTATAGCTAAGAAAAAGAGACTATTACCTAGCAAGAATAAGGCTAAAAAAATAGGTTAATACTATAGATATTAAAAAGTAAGGAAGTAATAACTATATAGCAATATTACTAAAGATTAATAATAAAGAAAAAAAAAGCTATTTTATAAAATAATAATAAAGGTATTACTATAAAAAAGGGGGTAATTTATTAAAGGATAATTAAGACTATAGTAAAATAGTAATACAAGCCTTATGCTTTAATAAAGAGAAACCTTAGCCTTAAGCCTTTAGTCTTAAGTTAAAAAAGAAAATATATTTATAAAAGGTTAATTAATTAAATAAAAAGCTAGAAAAAGATTAAAGATTAATATAATTACTATACTACCTTTATATTTAATAATAGCCTTATAGTTATTTTATAAAAGGCTAATAGCTATATATTACTTATTATATCTTATGCCTTTTTACTCTCCTTTATAACCCTTATCTTTAATAATTATTTATAAAGTTAAAGTAATATATTTATATATTCTCTTTATTTAAATAATCCTTTTACTTAATATAATAAAGTTATTTATAGCTATAATATTTATAATTAATAATATCTTTAATTTTAAATATCTCTTTAATAAAAAAAAAGTAATTTATTAACTTAATTAATATATTATCTTTATTATAAAACTCTTTAAGGTTTATAATATTAAAGATATTATATATTTATATTAATAATAATAATTATAATTTATAAATAAGGCTGTTTATCTTAATAATTCTATTAATTTAATAAAGTTTTATATATTTTTTTATTAACTTTTTATTAAGTTAATATAAATTTAAATATTTAATAAAGATTAAAACTTAATTATTAATATTAAATAACTTCTTTATATAGCCTTTATTATATTACTTATTATATAACTTATTAATATTTTATAATATCTTTATAATATACTTTTTTATATTAATTATTTTATTAATTTTATTTAAGGCAGTTTAGTTTATATAATTAAGTTTAATTTTATAAATCCTTAATATAGCTAGGTTATATTTTAAAAATAAGAATATAAATACTTTATTAATAATTAAGTACTTAATAATATTATATATAAACTTAATAAATAGTAATTATTTAACTTAATTTAATTAATTTTTATTATAAAAGGCTTATAGATAGTACTTAAGGTTTTAATTTTGTTATTTAATTTAATTATTAATTTAAAGGTAAAATACTATATTAAGTTATTATTTATAATTAATAAAATAATAAAAAGATTATTAAAAAGTATTTATAAATATATTATTTTTATTAAAAATAATTTTTTTTAATATACTATAAAGTTAAAAAATATAATATAAAAACTTTATTATAAATTCTTTATTAATAATATTTTTTAAGTATAATATATAAATAATATACTTTATAAAATAGTTTATTATTATAAGTATTAAATTATATATTTATTTTTTATAGATTACCTTAAGCAGCTTTATAATAAAATTTATTATAATCTTTTTTTATAATTTTATAGGTATTAATAATATAATTAACTTACTATATAGTAAATAATATCTTACTTTATTTATTTAGTAAATAATATCTTACTTTATTTATTTAATAAACTATATATATATTAATATATTTTTTTATATTAATTTATAAACCTTTTTAATAATAAGTTTTAATAATTTTTATTAAGGTTTTATTAACTCTTTAATACCTAGTTATTAAGTTATTATAAAATAGTATTAAAATCTTTTTTTTTTATATTAAAAAAAATAAATACTTACCTTTTATAATAAAATAATTAATTATTACTAATTATTTAATTATATATATAATTCTTATTAATAATATTATACTTAATTACTTTTATTAACTTTAATTTTTTAATTAAGATATTTTTTTTTATATTAAAAAAAAAGCCTTTATAAATATTTTATAATCTTTTTATAATATTATAATAATACTTTTATAAATTACTTACTTATTAATAATTAAAATCTTTAAAGATATATATTAAAGGCAGGCTACTTACTTAATTATAATTAAAACCTTTTTAATTTAAAGAATTAATATTAATAATAACCTAATATTTAAGTTATATCTAGGTCTTAAGGGTATATAACTATCTATAATCTTTTTTAATATAGCTATACTAGCTTTATAAATGCCTTTAAAATTATAATTATTATAATTAATTATTAAGAATTATTTTATAAATATAGCTAAATAGTTACTATTTAATTACTTTTTTTTTTCTTTTTTATTATAATAGTTTAATCTTTTAAAAAAGTATATTTATAAGATTCTCTTTCTTTAAATAATACTTAATTATAAAATTATATAGTAATAATATCTTTAATTAAATAACCTACTTAATTATTAACTTTTTTTTATTTATAAAGTAATTATAATTTAAGTAATCTATAATAATTTATATTAAGTATTTTAAGTAAGCTATATAATATCTTTATATTATAAAGGCTTTTATAATAATAAATATTTTAATATTTAGTATTATATAATAATACTTTATATTTAATAACTTTTATAAAAAATATATAATAAAGTATTAATTATCTTTTTATTATTATATTAATATTATATTAATTATAAAGTTTAATATATTAATCTTAATATATAGCCTTATTATAAGATTAAAATATATTAATATAGGTTTTTTTAAAAACTTATTTTATAGCTTTTTAAATATAACTAGCTTATTAATATTAAGCTTAAAGGTTTTTTTATATTATTTTTTTATTTTATTTATAAAAGGTATTATAATCTTACTATAGTTTTTAATAAAATATTTATAAAATCTAGTAAAGCTTAAGAATAAAAAAATCTTTTTTATATTATTAAATACTTATTATTATACTACTGCCTTAATATACTTATACTTTATATATACCTTATCTAGTTTAATTATAAACTTAAGGTATAATATAAATATTATATTAAATTTATACTTTTATAGGTTTATATATAATCTATATATTTTTAATCTTTTTAATATATTATTTATATACTGCTTATACTTTTTTAAATTATTACTATATATTAAGATATTATTTAAGTATATAATATAAAAATAATCTATATAGCTTATTAATATATTATTAATATAGCTTTAAAATATAGTTAAAGTATTTATTAATTTAAAAAGTAGTATTTAATATTTAAAGTAGCTATAATAATAATAAAATATTATTTTTTATTTATCTTTTTTATAAATATATAGTTAATAATATATATTTTTTAAGTTAAGCTTTATATATACTTTAATACTTTAAAGTTAATTTATAATTTTATATATTAATAAGATAAGTATATAGTTTTTTTAAGTTATTTAATTAATTTTATAATAATTAATATATAGTTTTAGCTTACTTTTTTTCTTTAATATAAATAATACTAAAGTATTTATTAAGCTATTTAATCTTTTAATCTAACCTTTTATTAAAGTTATTTAAATATAATTATAAAGAACCTTTAACTTAATCTTTATTAAAGAGTAGATAAGTCTTTATAGTAGCTTTATATTTAGCTTTAAGTTTATTAAGTATATTAATCTTTTTAAAAATACTAGCTTTATAGCTTTTTTTTAAAAAAAATACCTTTATATACTTTTAATACTTAAGTAATAACTTTTTTATTAATTAATTATTATAAGTTTTTAACTTATTTTAATTTAAGCTTAAATTAAAGTACTTTTTTATTATATTAATAATAATTATCTTAATCTTTACTTTTTTATATTATTTTTTAACTTATTTTTATAATATTATTAACTTAAAGGTCTTTTTTATTAACTTAAAGTATTTTTTTTTAAGCTATAATTAGGTTTATTATCTTAAACTATAAACTACTTAAGATAATATTATTTATTATTTTTATAATTATAAAAAAAATTAAAAACCTTTTAATTACTTTTTAATTATTAACTAGCTTTATAATAATTAATACCTTTCTTAAGATTTATATATTTAAGCTTAAGAACTTTTTAATTACTTTATTATTATAAAGTAAGATTTTTATTCTCTTTAATAATAATTTTTTATTTAATATATTTAAGTTATTCTTAAAGTTTAATATAGTTTTTACTCTTTTTTAACTATAACCTAATTATAACTTTATAAATTTTATTATTAATATTCTTTTTTTTATAATCTTTATTATTAATTTAATATCTTTATCTTTAATAATATTAAAGTTTTTATTTTAAGCTTTTTTAATTATTAATATTATATTAACTTTTATAAATATATAAATTAAGTTATTATATTTTTTTATAATATATAAGTTATTTTTATACTTTATATAATCTTTTACTTTATAATAATATTATAAATAGACTTTTTTATATTTTTAATACTTTAATAATATAAATTATACTTTTTTCTTTATTTTTAAAGATATTAAGAGGTTATTATTAACTTTTTATTAAATCTCTTTTTTTATATCTTTAATTTATAATAATTAATAATTTAAAGTAATTACTTATACTTTATTATTTTTTTTTTATTATAAACTAGCTTTAAGCTTATATTATTATTTATTATTACCTTAGCCTTTATATTTATATTATAAAGCTTTTACTATATAATAAGTAATTTAATATTAATTAAATTCTTTTTAATTTAAAAGTTATATTTATTAATTATTTAAAGGATTTTAAATATATTTAGTATTTTTTTAAAGATTTTATTAATAAAGGTTTTAAAATATAAAAAAAATCTTAAAAAGGTTTTATAATCTTATTAATAAAGGGTATTTAGCTTTATTATTATTTTTAAGGTATAAATGCCTTTTTTTATAATATTATTTTTATATTACTTAAGGTATTAATTATATATAATTTAATTAAATACCTTTTTATATTTTTAATTAAAGTAAAGGGTTTATTATAGCTTTATATTACTTTTTAAATAATTATTTATATATTAAACTTTATAAACTTTATTATTAAATTTATTTTTATTAAGTTAAAAATACTTTTTAAAGTTTATAATATATATTTAAAGTTTTATTTATAACTTTTTTTTAAACTTTAAGTTAAATAGCTAAAGCTTAATCTATATTAAGCTATAAGTTTATTTTTTTTAAGTTTTTTTTAAATTATAAAAATAAATTTAAGGTTTAAAGCTTTTTTACTTTAATTAAATATAAAATACTTAATTATTTTATATTTTTTTTATTAATTTATTATTTTTAAAATAAAGGTTTATAGCTTTAAAAAAAATAAATTATTATATTTCTTTATTTTTATAAACTAAGGTTTTTTAACTATAATATTTTTATTTTAAAAAGTAATATTCTTAAGTTCTAGCTATATACTTACTAGCTTTTTATTAATAGTTTATATAAATAATATACTTAAATTCTTTATTATCTTACCTTTAATAATCTTTTTATTTTTATAAAGGTAAAGAGATTAATTTATTAAAGATAAAGATTATAAAAAAGAGTAAAAAGATATAAAATATAATAAATAATATATAGTTATTAATCTTTTATAAAATAATTATAAAGTTATTATTAAATATAAAGATAGTATAATAATTATATTAATCTTTAATCTTTTTTTAACTTTTTATTTAATTAATTAGCCTTTTATAAATATAATTTTTTTTTTAGCTTAAGATTAAAAGCTTAAGGCTAGGGTTTTGTTAGAAAGAAGCATGATAAAGTGGGGCGGTAGCAAGACTGCATTACTAAGCATTGGCATAATGGGTTAGGTGCTTAAGGGCGCAGCCTTATAATATACTAAATGCTTATATAAATAATAAGCTATAATATATATTTCCTTTATTTTAATTAAGGCATTTTATATACTTTTAAATTACTTTATTAACTTAATATGCATTTTAATAATTATAAGCCTAGGTAGTTAAGCATTACACTAGTAACTTTTACTATATAAAGAGTTAATAATAATAACTAAAATAAATATTTATAAAAACTCTAAACTAAACCCTATCTTTATTATAAAACTTAATACCTTAAATAATTAGGTTAAATAGCTAGAGACCTTATGCAGCTATATAATAAGTAAAGGTATTTAGCAGTATATAGATTTAATGCACCTTAAGCAGACTATAGATAAGCTTATACTAAAAACTTAATTAATAATTATTAAGGTATAAATTAAAGCTAAAAGAATATATAAAAAGGCATTAATAGCTTTATTTATAAAAAAGATTATAACTATATATATAGTAATACTATAAGATATAGACTTTTAATAGCAGGACCTTATGCTTAAAAAAAAGATTAATATTATTATTTAAAATTAGATTATTATTATTATTAATTTTAAGATATATTATGTAGTATTTATATAGCTATAAGATAGTAACTTAAATAAGGAAGAGTTTATAATTAAGGAGGTCTTAAAGGCTTTAAAGTTTAAGCTTGTATTAAGTAAACTAAGTATAATAAAAAATACTAAAAAATAGTATAAAGTAATACTTAAGGATATATACTATATTAATATTAAGCTAGAAGTATAGTATATATTATAGTCTAGTGCTTATATAAAGGTAAGTATATATAAGATCTTGAATATAAAAAGGAATTTAATTATTAATAATTTCCTTTATATAGTTAAAAGTAAGTATATATTAAACTAGGTAGATAATAAGCTTAATAAGCTTATAGAGTATAAGCTTAATACTTTTTATAGTATATTAAGTCTTAATTAATATAAAATAATATTCTTATTAATTATTATAAGAGTTTATAAAGCTAAGAGTGCAGGCTATTTTACTATACTAGGTGAATGCTTAGATTAAGAAAAAAGAGTATATAATAAAAGCTTAAAAATGCTTAAAGCAGTATAAAAAAAGGATGGTAATTATTTAAAAAAATGCCCTTACTATAGGGGAAAATTAAGGTAAATGTATTATTAAAAGCTAGAGTATTATAGAGCCTTAATTTATACTTTAACTAGAAAATTACTAAAAGGCCTTAATTATTTTATTTTATAAAGAAGGGTTAAGGAAATCCTTATGCATTATTAAGTACTTTATTAAAGGGAGTTATATATAGAAATAAATAAAAAAGGTTTTTACTTATTAAAATATAGTAAGGATAAGTAAAAGGCTTTTTTAAGGAGTATTAATATAGTAGTAATAAACCTAGTAATCCTTATATTATTAGAAAGCGCTAGTATTTATTTAACCTTTAATTATAGTGCTTATATTTTAAGTAAAAGTATACTATTCAATAATTATAGTGCTATATACCTAGTTAATAAAAAAGATCTATTAAAGCCTAGGACTTTTATTTTTAGCTAAGATAATTAGATTAAAGTGGGCACTATAAGATTTCTTATTAATAACTATAGTACTAAAGTGCTAAAAAAGCTACTAAATAGTAAGTATAGTATTTATACTAAAGACCTTATATTAAAGAATATTATTATTATTAAAGGATTCTATATTAATATTATATTTAAAGTAAAGCTCTTAAAGATTAGTATTTAGTATTAAGGGTATAACTACTCCTTGCGCTTTAGTATATTAAAGTATAATATACTGCTAGTATAGTTAGTTAAGAAATATAATTTAGTTTTTTTTAAATATAAATTATTATCCTTTTATAAATACTTTATAACCTGGGATATAATACTATATAGTTTAATAAGGCTTTTTTTATTTATAAAAGTATAGCATTAACTAGCTAATAGTTTATAAAGAAAGTAAAGATTAACAAGAGATCCTTTATAGCTATATAGTGATTTTAAATATTTATAGTATTTATAAGCTAAATATATTAAGCTAAAAAGGCTTAAGGTGCTAGTCTATAATGCAAGGAATATATAGATTAATAGAATTAAGTAGATTAATTATAAGGCATATGCTTTAGTAAATTTAAAGTAAGTTATATTATAAAGATAACTAGAGTATAAGGTATTAAGGCTATTTTAATATATTTATTAAGATCTATAGGACTATAAAAAAGGGTTTAATAATTTAAATTAATTATTAATCTTTAAGGATAATTATAGTATTTAATATAGTATATAGCCCTTTATTAATAAGTATTAATATATACTTATAACTATTATAATTTATTTTAAAGTATAAGTAAAGAGATAGTTTAATTTTTTAATCTATATACTTAAAAGTAATTAAGAGAAAGCAGTAATACTATATACAAGGCGCTTACTATATATAAACTAAACTAGTAATAAAGGAATATATATTAAGCTATCTTTAGTAACTATATATAAGCTAAATAAAGGTATTAAGTAAGTTAGTAAATATATTATTATAAAATTAATTATAATATTTAAAAGAGTAGGGCTTTTAAAGGAGCTATAGTTAAAAAGTATATAAGCAGCTGCTTATCTATATAATATAATACCTTTTTATATAAATAAAATGTTATTATTTATAGAGAAATTAGAGTAATAGTTTAAAATATATATGCCTTTAAATATTAAAGAGTATATAGCTAACCTATAGCTAGATTAAAGCAGTATATATATATATAGCTGCTATACTTATATACTATAATATAACTATAAGTTTAGCTATAATAAAAAAGAGTATAAAGTAAGCTTTAAAGGGATAATTAAATATTTTATAAATTATTTTATAATTAATTTATATAGGGTATAGATCCTTTAACTTAAGAAGGTTATAATTATAAAGAATATTATTTTTAATAAGACCTATTATTATAATTTATAAAAATAAAGTATAAAAGAGCTTACTATATACTAGCTAAATAAGCTATTTATAAAGCTTAATAAAGATAAGGTAGATAAGATTGACTTAATTAACTAGACTTAAAATAAAATATAAGAAGCTTTTTAAAGGAGTAAGGAGTATTTAGACTTAAGGGTAGAAGTATTAAGAAGTATTATAAAACCTTAAGAATTAGTATTATTAAGGCTTTAAATACTAAGGGATACTTTAAAGAGAAATCTTTAAAGTATATAGATAAAGAGTGAATATAATGCTATAGAGAGCAGTCTAGTTATTAAAGAGCAGTATTATATATATTTAAAATAAAGACTTATATCTTTAAGGGTATATAGCTTAATAAACTAAACTAAGGAAGATTTATAGGTTTTAACCTTATTATTAAAGTAAAGCAATAAGTAGGTAACTGCTAGTCTAGTACTAGATATATTGCCTGAAAGTAGTAAAATATAGTAGTAATTAATTAGTAAGGAATATTTAAGAGGTATATAAAAGATTATAGAGCTGGTGCTATAATAAAGAAGTATATAGTAAAGAGGGATAGCAGCCCTTTATATAAAGTTACTTACTATAAAGTATAAATAAAGATTATAAAGACTAGGCTTTTAAAGTATATACTTAATAATAAATAAATTCTTAATATTAACTAGATTTAATATATTGCTTGATTAATAGATATTAATACTAAAAGATATAAAGAGTATTTAAATAGTATTTATTATATTAAATATAGTATTTAATTAAAGTTTAATTAAATAAATATTAATAGTTTAAATTAAGTTAGTAATATATTAAAAAGACTTGCTAAAAGCGCTAAATAACTAAAATAAGCTGTTAAAGTATTTATTAAAAGATAGATTCTTTAAGGCAGTATATAAAGAAGTATTAATACTATATATAAAAAGAATATAGGTTAAGATTAATTAAGAAAAGGCATTATTAAGGCCTTTATTAATAAAGTGGGTATTTATATATAAGCTATATATAGATAGATTGCTAAAGTGCTGTAAAGTATGCTTAATAGTATGCAGAGACCTTTAAGAAAGCTTTATAATAAAGAGTATATATATAGCTATACTAGTAGTATAAATATTTAGGATAATAATTATACTTTTTATAAGATTTAATCTTAAACTTAAATAGTTTAATATAAAAAATACATTCTTAAATATAAATTATAGTAAGTATAGCATTTTTATAATATATAAGCTTTTTAAAGGATTTAAGCAGCCTGGTAAGGTAGTAAAATTAAAAAAAGTATTATATAGATTATAAGATTTATTAAGTTTTTAGTTTAATAAACTATTAGTAATACTAGCAGGGCTTGGCCTTTAGTAAAGTGTTAAAGAGCCTTGCTTGTTTTATATAGTTAATAAGAAGGTTTTTATATTATTTTATATAGATAATATTATCTTAGTATATTATAAGAGTAATAAAGTACTATATAATAGCCTTATTAATGCATTAAAAAAGAAATATAAATTGTATTATAAAGGTGATGTTAAATAGTTCTTAAGTATTTAAATTATTTAAAATTGCTAGGAGTATAAGATTTATTTATTATATAATATTTATATTAAAAAGGTAGTATAGAAGTTTAGGTAAAAAGATATTAACTAGTACTTTATAACTTTAATACCTTAAATTAAACTAAAAGAAAACCCTTAATAAGTAATAAAATTATAGATAAAAAGCTATTAAGAAAAGATTAATATAGTGCTTTATACTATAGTTATAATATAGGTAGAAATTGCCTTTGCTATATCTTATTTTTTATATTTCTTAATAAATCTTAAAAAGGAATATTACTAAGCAGCTAACTAGCTTATCTACTATCTCTATATATAAAGGCACTTTGCCCTTTAGTATAAAGGGTATAAAGAAATATAGGTATTAACTACTTATAGTAATATATCCTTTATTAATAATATAAAGACTTAAAAGTTATTTTAAGGATATTTAATAACCTTTTATAATAGATTTATAATTTAAAATGTAATGCATTAAAATATAATAATAACCTTAACTATAGAGGCCAAGCTGTGTGCCTTAAGCTAAATAGTGTAAGAGATAATAGCTTTATAATGCTTGTTTTTATAAATAAAATTTAATATTTAAAAAGATTAGAATATAAGCTATAATAATTAGCAAACTATATAGCTAGTAACTATAAAGAGTAGTTAAATAAGTATATAACTATACTATATAGATATATAGAATATATAGTTAAAGCAGGAATTTAAAAAAGGATTGTTTAAGATAACCTTTCTTTTTTTATAGTAAATGCTAGTTAATAGGTTAATAAAAAACCTTTTATAGTAAAGCTTTAAGAGATTTATTAAATTATTAAATATAGTAGACTTATTATTATACTATATTAAAGAGTAGGATATTAATAAGAGTAATGTATAAAAAAGAAAAGAAAGTAAGGCTTGCCTGCAAGCTATACTATATTAAAAACTTAAACTACTTATTTCTTTATTAACTTCTTAATCTTATTACCTAATATATTTAGGGTATTAATAAAGGCTATAGTATTACTATTATTATTATTATTATTAAGGGTATGCAGGGCGATCTTTAGTACCCTTGCTATATACTCCCTGCCTGCTTTTAATAAATTAAACTAAAGGTACAAGGCTATTTTATATTTACTAAATAATTATTATAATATTAATAATAAAGCAGGCAATAGCAAGAAGTAAAGTGTTTATAGCCTTATTATTATTTAACTTTACCTAGTAAAATATTATTATTAATAGCTTAAGCTAAGGGTAGTTAAGTATAGCATTAATAATAAAAAAGCTTGTTTTAAAAAAAAAAGTATACTAAGGGTTATAGTAATAATTACTTATAAAGTAATTAAAGTATTTTTTTATAATAATACTATTATACTTTATATATTAATTAAAATTGCCTTTGCTTATAATAGTACTTAAGATATAGTTCTTATAGGGCAGTACTATTAGCTAAGTGCTTAGTATTATAGTTATAGGCTTTAAGGGGGCTTTTAAAGCATTATTATCTTTTTTTTTTCTTTCTTGCTTTATAACTTTTTAAATAATTATTTTAATTAGTATAGTTAATTAATAAAAGTAGTGCTTTAAGGAGTAGCTATTGTAGTAAAGGGATAATACTTATTATTAAGGGGATTATAGCTATATTAGCTATTTTAAAGAAAAAGATAATAATAATGTTAATAAGAAAAGACTAATCTTATAAAGTATAGGAAAAGTGCTGTATTTTATAGAATGATTATTCTTTTACTTATTGTTTATAGTGTGATTTAATAGAATAAAGTATATATATTCTCTTTATTTCCTTTATATTAAATAATTATTAATATTATAAAGAAGAATAAGAAATAAAGCTAAAATTATATACAAGTATAGCATTTATTTATAAAATAAGATAATAATAATTAATAAAGTTAATAAAAAGCTTACTATTAATAATTAAACTAGAAGTTATTTAAGGAAGTATTTTAAATAGCTTTATTAAATAAGGGGTGTATTAAAAAGAAGTATAATAAAGTAGGGCGGTAGTAAGACTGTATTATTAAGCATTAGTATAATAGGTTAGGTGCTTGAGGGCATAGCTTTATAATATACTAAATACTTATATAAATAATAAGCTATAATATATATTTCCTTTATTTTAATTAAGGCATTTTATACACTCTTAAATTGCTTTATTAGCCCAACACGCATTCCAACAGGTTTCTTTTTATTAAGGCATAAGGCCTGCGCTGCTATCTTGCTGTAGTCTTAATTATCCTTTAATAATAATTTATTATAAAAAGAGTATAATATAAAAGTAAAAATTAAAAAATAATAAAACTTTAATAAACTAGTAATATTAAAGTAATACTTTTAAAAAAAAAGTATATTTATAAACTATAGTTAAAAATAAAAATATTATTTAAAAAAAAAGCTATAAAAAGATTAAAGTAAGGTAATAATAAACTTAAAGTAAGGTAATATTAAGTTAATATTTTTAAAAAAGAGGTATACTTAAGGGCTATAATTAAAAAAAAAGATTATTACTTAATAAAGATAAGGTTAAAAAGAAATAAGGTTAAAAAAAATAAGTTAATATTATAAATATTAAAAAATAAAAAAGTAATAATTATATAATAATATTATTAAAGATTAATAATAAAGAAAAAAAAGCTATTTTATAAAATAATAATAAAGGTATTATTATAGAAAGAGAGGTAATTTATTAAAAGATAATTAAGACTATAGTAAGATAATTATAATAATACTGCTGCTTGTAGCTGTTCACCGCTCTTGTATAGGGGAAGTTTAGCTTGGTGGATTATCAGGCTGTGTTCAGCCTTGATTTACTAACTAGTCTTTACTAGTCAGCCTCCTTTACTATAGCTGGCCTTAATTAATCAGCCTGACTAGCAGTAAGGCTTAGTCTCTTCTCTATAGCTTTAACCCCTTTTTAACTATAAAGCCCTTAAGGAGTATAAAAAGAAGAAAGCTCTTTAAGCTTTAATTTAATAATATAACTTATTATTACTGCCTTTTACTTAACTTTTTTATTTTATTATATTCTAAAGCTTCTTTATTATAAATTACTTAAGAAAGTAATAATAATAAAAACCTATAGTAATACTATAAAACCTATACCTATAGTATTATAAAACCCTCTTAAGTTTATAAAAGAAGATAAAGACCTTTTTTAACTTAAAAAAGAAGATATAAAAGCCTTGCTTAATAAACAAGATATTTAATGCCTTTATAATAATATTAAGAAGGCTTAAGATAAAATAACTTAACTAAAGTAATTTAAAGAATTAAAAATACTTTAAAAGTAAATAAAAAAGCTTTATACTAAACTTTAAAATAAAGAAAGCCTTTTTAAATTAAAAAAAAAAAGGTATTAAAAGGCTAGTAACTTTTTTAAAAAAAGTAAAAAGGAAATTAAGGTTAAGAATATATAGTATATAATAGCTAGGGCAGACTTATGCCTTTAAGATAGATAGCTAAGCAACCTATAATACTTTTTTAAAAACGCCCTTTATAAATATAAAAAAGACTCCTGTAAAGTCCTTTATACCTTTAATAATATAGATAGTAAAGCCTATATAAAATAAAAATATTACCTTAATAAATAAACTTTATAATAAAAAGAAGATTATAAAAAGGATTAAGAATACTTTAAAGAATAAAGTAATAAGTTACTTAAAGACTTTATTTATTAAAAGCTTGTTTTATCTTTTACCCTTTATAAAGCTTATTAATAAAAAAACTAATCTTTTTATAAATTTTATATTTATTTAGACTTATTAAAAAAATAATTTCCTCCCCTTAATAAAAAGAACCATGCCTTAACCTATTATAACTAACTCCTCCCCTCTTTTTAAAACTATATTAAAAAGTAAAGTAACTACTTTTTAAAGACTTATAAAGAAATTATCTCTTTAGCAATAAAGTATTAAGATAATCCTTATTATACAGCCTTAAAGTAAAGGGTTAAAGACTCCCTTTATATATAAAGGAAGAAGCCTTATTAATAATACCTTAATAATTAATTATTAAACCTTAACTATATCCTAGTTAAAGCTAAGCTTTATAATAAAGATAAAGATAAAAACCTAAAGGGTATTTATTTTATTTATAAAGCCCTAGGCTATTATATAAATTATTATCTTAACTAGGTTAATAAGCAAGATTAAGGAAATAAAAAATAACTAAAGTAACTACCTTTATTATAGCTAGTAATAAGAATATTAAGGTAAAAAGATACTTTAATACTTTAGCTATAATAAAAGACTTAAACCTTATTAAGTTTTATATAGACCTAAATAATAGCAATAAGGTTAACCTTATTAATATATAATTTATAAAAAAGTAAGGCTATTAATAAGTCTTAATTAAGGGCATAAGACTTAAAGTCCTTAATAACTTAACTATCTTATATTATAGTGCTTAAGCTATCTTTATTAACTTTATAAACTTAAAAAGAACTACTTAATATTTTACTTATTATTACCTTAATATTAATTATAACCTACGCCTTTACAAGGCCTTAATGCTTTTAAGGATGCTAACCTTAGTTAATAAATAAATCTACTTTATACCTTAGGACTAAAGGTAGTAGTTTAAGTTAAATTAAGAGTAGATTAAAGTTATATAACCTTATAAGTTTTAAAAAGCCTGTAAATAAATAGTTTATATTTACTTAATTATAGCTATACTTAATAGCCTCCTCTTGCTTAATAAAGATAAAGAGATAGGGCCTTAAGACCTTAATAATATCTTTATTAAACTCTTTAACTTTATAAAAGTATTTAACCTTAAAAAATCAAGTATCTTGCCCCCTTATTAATTAAGTAATTATATAATTAACTTACTTTTAAGTATAGAACCACCCTATAGGTCTATTTACTCTTTATTTTTTAAAAAGCTAGAGAAACTTTAAGAATACCTTAAGGAAAATATTAAGAAAAGAAGAATCTAATTATTATAAAGTCTTGCTAGTGCACTAATCTTTTTTATACTAAAAAAGAATAAGACTCTTTACCTTTATATTAATTACTAAGGCTTTAATAAGGTAATAAAGAAGAATTACTACCCTTTTCTTTTAATTTTTAAGATATTAAACTATATTTTAAGTATAAATTATTTTATAAAGATTAATATTAAGGATGCTTATTATTATATTTAAATTAAAAAAAAAGATAAATAAAAAATAGTATTTTAAATATAGTATAAGCATTATAAATACCTTATAATACCCTTTAAACTTATTAATGCCCTTGCTATATTTTAATACTATATTTATAAAGTATTATATAAGCTGCTAGATATTATTTATATAATATACCTAGATAATATCCTTATCTTTTTAAAGATTTATAATAAATATACTAACTATATTAAGCAAGTCTTTAAATAGCTATAAAAGGTAGAGCTATATATAAAACCCTTAAAATATATATTTTATTAAGATTAAGTTAAGTTCCTTAAGTTTATCTTATTAAACAAGGGTGTTTTAATAAACCTTTAGCAGGTAGAGACTATTATAACCTAAGAGCCTCCCTAAAGCTATAAAGAGATATAGGTCTTTTTTAAGTTTTATAACTTTTATTAACGCTTTATTAAGGGTTACTTAAAGATAGTAGCCCTTTTTATAGCCTTACTTAAGGGTAGTAAGAATAAGAAAAAGCCTAGGTTTCTTTAGCTAGATCTTAAGGTAATAAAGGTGTTTTACTAACTTAAGGATGCCTTTTAAATAGTACCTTTTTTATAGTATTTTAACCTATAGCTATAAGTCTAAATAAAGATTAATGCTTTTAGATTTATAATAACTAGTATACTTTTTTAACTTAATAAAGAAAGAAGGTATTATTTAGTAGCTTTTTAATTAAAGAAGTTTAATAAAGCTAAACTTAATTATAAAATACTAGATTAAGAGATATTTATAATTATTAAGTTATTTAAATACTAGTGATATTATATTAAAGGGGTAGGGAACCCTGTAAAGGTTTTATTAGACTATAAGAATTTATAAATGTTTATATATTAGCTAAAGTTATTAAAAAGGCAGGCAAGATAGTATATATACCTTGCCTTTTTTAACTTTATTATTAAATATAAGCTAAGGAAGAATAACCTTATTAATGCTTTATTAAGGAGACTAGACTATAAAACCTTAATGCTAAGGAATAAAAAGCTATTACCTAACTTTAAAAAAAGGCTTGCTTTAATATAAAGTATTATAGTAATATTAATATATTATAAAGGATATAATAAAAAATTAAAAGTAGTTAAAGAGGCCTATATTCTTAGCTAATTTAAGTATAATAAAATATCTTTACAAGGCAAGATGCCTAAGGCTTGTAATTAATATAATAAAATATCTTTAATAAGCAAGATGCCTTAAGTTAAAGGGTTAAAGAGTGCAACCTCTTTAATTCTTAAATAGTTAGTTAATTAGGCTAAAGGGATACCTTATTATAAAAAGCTCTTTCCTAAAGAACTAATTAAAACAGCACTTTATAAAAAAGTAGTATATAAAGAAAAGGCTTTTTAATTACTACTATCTTTTATTAAAGACCTTTAAGTAAAGGACCTAAAGATATAATACTAAATTATTAAAAAAGTAGTAATAAAGCTATACTAAAGGAATAGCGCTTGGTTAATAGATATAGAAGGCATTTTGCAGTATTATAACTATATTTTTATATTAAAAAAAAGTGTAAAGGATAAGATAATTAATCTTTATTATAATAATCCCCTAGCTAGGCATTTTAATATAATATAAACCCTTAATTTTATTTAAAGGAAGTTTTTCTAGCTATTTATAAATAAAAATATAAAAGAGTATATATAAGTCTATAGGCCTTACTAAAGGAGTGTATTTAAAAGGCATAAGCTATATAGCAAGCTTAAATCTTTACTGCTTCCCTTATAACCTTAAGAAGAGGTCTTAATAAACTTTATTATAAGCCTGCCCTTTACTCTCTTTAAGACTAAAAAAGTTAATATAATTTTAGTTATTATAGATTAATTTATAAAGTATTTACTATACTTTTTTATTAATAGTATTATTACTGCAGCAGACCTTGTAATATTATTTTATAGCTAAATAAAAATAGTCTTTAGCCTTATATAAAGAATTATAAGTAATTAAGGCTTAATATTTATAAATAAATTCTAGTTAAAGCTCTACTATATATTAAAAACAATATAAAGGCTATCTATAGCATTTTACCCCTAAACTAATAAGTAAATAGAATAAATAAACTAAGTTATTAAGCACTATCTTTACTGCTTTATTAATAAAGAATAAGCAATATAGCCTTACTTACTAGTATTAGCTTAATATTGCTTAAATATAGTATAAAATGCTATTATTAAAATATCTCTTTTTATAGCCTTTATAAATATAAACCTTAACTTTTATATTTAAGACTTTAATAATAAAGACACTACTTATAAAAAAGAGGCATTAAATACAAGATAATGCATTAAAAAGCTAAAAGAAATATATAAATAACTAAAGATTTAATAGTAAATTATAGTTAAAAAGCAGGCGTTTTATTATAATAAAAGGCATAAACCCTTTAAGCTAAATATAAAAGACTTTATTATATTATTAATTAAGAACCTTAAAGTTAAAAAAGGAAAGAAAAAACTTATACTTAAATATATAAAGCCCTTCTATATTACTACTTAATTTAGTAAATAAGCCTATAGACTTATACTGCTTAAAAAATATTTAAGTATTTATAATATTTTTTATATTAGCCTCCTTAAGTTATAAAGACTTAAAAAAAAAAGCTTAACTAAACCCTTAATAATGCTTAACCTAAATAACCCTAAAGGATAGTAAGAAGTAAAAAAGGTTAAGGATAGTAAGAAAATAAAAAAAGAAGTTTATTATTTTATTAAATAGGCTAGGTAGCCTGTAGAATATAACTAGTAGGTTTATAAAGATAATATAAATACTCCTGCCCTAGCTAAAAGATTTTATATAAGCCAAGCTAAGAAAAAGTAAAAAAAGAAGCGCAATATTAATAATACTTAAAGAAATCTAGCTATACTAGCAATAGTAAAGTAATTAATAATAAAGGCTTATATATAAAGCTTTAGCTATAAAAAGGAAAATACTTAAAAAGCTTAAATAAATCTATAATAACCCCAACCTAATAATTAAGGCATTAAATAAGCGCCCTTAAGTTTAATAATAAATTAAATAGCTAGGTATAGTCTACAGGGTCTATTACCTTTATTATTAAAATGCCTTTAACTACCTTAAATACACTATAAAAAGCAACTTATTAAAGAATATAACCTAAGTCTTTAAAAGAAAGGCAATAAAGCTAATAGAATTTAGTCTATATAGCAAGATCCTGCTTAAAAACAGTTACTACTTAAGTCTTTAATAATATAAAAGCTTAATAATAATAATATTAGTTAAGTAAAACCTTAAGGCTTGGCCTATATATAAAAAGAGGAATGTATAGTATAGGATAAGGGTATTCTTATAAAGCAAAGGCTTATTATTATAAAATAAAATAAAGATAAGCACTCTAACTTTTAATTAAACTCTTCTTTAAACCTAAAAGGCTATACTTAAATTAGTATATTTAGTTAAGGTAATTAAAAGTAGTATAAAGATTATATACTACTGTTATAAAACCTTATTATATTATGCAAGAATAGGCTATATATATAGTATCCTTTACTTTAAGAGGTTAAGAACTATTGCCTAGCTTGTTATACTAGTTACTAAAGAGGTTAAGCTACTGCCTAAGCTAAAAAACAGCTTGCTATAATAATATAAAAAGATTAATTAATAATTAGCTAAGGTTCTTTAAAAAAAAGAAAGCAAGAGGATTATAAATAAAGTATAATTATTATTTTACTTAATATAAGCCTTATACTATATAAAAGCAGTATTAAATTAAAGATAGTAAACCTATATAATAATTATAAAAAACCCTTAAAAAAATATTAATATATTTATATTAATAATATTTATATAATAAAGATAGTAAGTATATTATTAATAATAAGTAAAATAACTTATAGTATAGCTATAATGCCTTACTAGGATTTATTAATATATTTAAGGCATTAAGTAGGTTATAAGACTTTTTTATACTTAAGGTATTATTAAAAAGAATAAGAAACTTAAAAGACTATAAAGAAGGCTTTTCTCTCTTTATATTATTAAAAATACTATAAAATAAATAAATACAAAGACTTAGTTAACTAGATATAATAAATAAAGGTGCTTTATACAAGGCCTGTGCTAATTAATATAATAACCTGTATAAATAAAGCATTATAAATAAAAAAACTATTAATGCCTAGAGAAAGGGCCCTTAAGAGGGCCTTTATAACTAGATTAGTACTGTATTTTCTTTATATAATAATTAAGATAATTATTATAAAAAGGGGGAATAATATAATAATATTATTATTTATAGCTATTTACTACCTTTATGCAGGGGAAGTTTAGCTTAGTGGATTATTAAGCTATATTTAGCCTTGATTTACTAACTGGTCCTTACTGGTCAGCCTCCTTTATTATAGCTGGCCTTAATTAGTTAGCCTGACTAGTAGTAAAGCTTAGTCTTTTCTTTATAGCTTTAGCCCCTTTTTAACTATAAAGCCCTTAAGGAGTATAAAAAGAAGAAAGCTCCTTAAGCTTTAGTCTAGTAATATAACTTATTATTGCTGCCTCCTACCTAACTCTTTTATTTTATTATAATAATAATACAGGCATTATACCTTAATAAAAAAAACCCTAGCCTTAAGCCTTTAATCTTAAGCTAAAAGAGGAAATATATTTATAAAAAGCTAATTAATTAAATAAAAGTTAAAAAAAAGTTAAAGATTAATATAATTATTATACTATCTTTATATTTAATAATAGCCTTATAGCTATTTTATAAAAGGCTAATAGTTATATACTACTTATTATCTTTTATATCTTTTTACTCTCCTTTACAACCCCTATCTTTAATAAATAGTTAATATATTTATAAATATACTTTATAAGGTATTAAATACTTAAACTATCTAGTGCGCTTATTATTTTAGGTAGACCTGTATAGAATTATTTATTATAGGCTATATTAAATATAGTTTTAAGGCAGTTTAATAAGATATAGAGTTTTTACTATTTATTAAGTTTTATTTTATATAAGAGTTTGTTTTTTAAGCTAAATAGTAGTATAATAGGTTTCCTGCTTATTAAGGTATATTTATTATTTTTTACTAAAAGGTCTAGGATTTTTTAATAATATTTATTTTTATTATATTTTATAATAAGTTAATATTTAAATATAAAGTTAATATATAAGTAATATATTATATAGTATATATTTAATACTATATTATTTAATTTATTAAGTGCTTTATAAAAGTTAAGTGTTTTTTATATAGCCTAGTATTATATATTATCTAGAGTAAGTAGTTAAAAAAGGGTATTAAAGATAAAGTTAAATTTACTAAAGATATAATAAATTTTAAGATAAAATTAGCTAAGGTAAATAAAGGCTATTATAAATTAGTGGTTTACTTTAAGAAGGTTTAAGGTTTTTATTATAGTATACTTTAGTATACTTTTTATTATTATATAATTTATAAAGACTTTAATAAATATAGTTAAGGATTATATTATTATTTATAGTAAATAGCATGCTTAAACTAGGCATACTAACTCTAGTTTTATTAATTTATATTATTACTTAGATTTAAATAATAATTAGTTAAGGAATATAATTAGTTATACTTTTTAATATAGTATAGTTTTTTTTTAAATATTACCTTAATATAAAAAAAAAGCTTTTATACCTTAATTATTAATATTAATCTTTAAAAAAAGTGGTTTATTTAGATTATAGTAATATAGTTAAAGCTTTATTATAAAATAATCTTATAGAATATAAAATAATTCTAGTTTAGTAATTAAAGGTATAAATTTAACTTTTAGTAACTTAAAGTATTATACTTTTTTATTTATTTTATTAATTTTTTAGCCTTTTTATTATAGGCTTGTTAATAGTTAGGTTTTATATTATTTAAGTAGCTAGGCTTTTTACTAAAAGTTATAAATAAAATATTATAAAAATAAAGCTATATTAAGGTATATTTTAAGGTCTATAAGATTAATAAGTATTTTAATTTTAAAAATAGCTTTAATATATTTATTAATTATAAATAGTCTTAAGGTATTAATATTAAATCTTAAAAGGTTAATTAAAGGGTAGTTAATAAAAGATTTTTTAAGTATAATAGTAAGCTAAAGGTTATTAAATAGTTTAAAGATAGTATAAAGATAATTATAATATTATTTAAAAGTATTGCTAGTTATTATAATATTATTAATGTATACTTAAATAAAGTAGTAGTATAGATATAGTTTTTTATTTATAAATCTTTAAGTAAATGCTAGGCTGTTTTTAAACTTTATAATAATAATATATAATATTTTTAATCTTTTTAAGCTAATAAGAACTATATAGTTTTTATACTTAAAGTAAATAAAGAGTTAATAAAAAAAAGCTAAAGTATTTAATATTATAATATATTTTTTATTATAAATTATAGTAATAATCTCTTCTTAAGATAAGATTAAATAGATATTTAGAATAGTTATTTTATTAAATTACTTTAGGTTAATTATTATATAGCCTTTTCTTTAGTTATTAATAATGCATTAAATAATAAAGATAGGGCATTTAAATAAAGTAGGTTGCTTTATTTAAGTTATATATCTTTATATATAAAGGTTATTTATAATAATATTAAAGAATTTACAATTATCTATACTTAATAAGTATAGTTTAATAGCTGTTTTTTAATTTTATTATTTTTTTACTAGGTTAATATATATTTTCTTATATTTTAATAAAGGTATAATGCCTTTATTATACTATATATTATATTATAAGATAATAGCTTAAAAGAGAATTACCTTTTATTTATTAATTATATATAAATAAATACTATTTAATAGTATTTATTTAAGTATATTAAGTAATTATATAGCTAAACCTTTTTTATAGTTAGTAATATTTTATAAAATATTATTATTAAGGGTAATATTAAGTAATTAAAGGATTTTTAATTCTGCCTAACTATTAATAAGTATAATTTAACTATATATTAATAATATATTTATTTATTCTATAAATATATAAAAATATTAATTATTATTAAAGTCCTTTAGTAAGCTTACTTATTATTATCTATAAAGTACTAAAGGTTTATTTAAACTATTAATAACTATAACCTAGCTTATTATTATATTAACTCTTAGTATTTAAAAAGTATAAATATAATTTATTATTTTATTAATACTTAATATAAAGTAATATAGATATTAAGTATAGTATAAATCTAGGTTATTTAAGTATATATAGTGTATTATAATATATATAAAGGAGTATAAAGGTATTATTATTATTTTAAAGATTATAATATTATTAGAGATAGGGGTTATAGAGGAGAGTGAAAAGGTGTTATAATAAAGTGACCAGATGCATTAGTTAGCTAGTGATATTAATTAGCTAGTAATATTAATTAATTAATAAAGGATTCTCCTTAATAAATAATTAACTTAAGTCTTTTTATCTTTATTTTTTATCTTTTTATATTAATTAATAATAATTTATATATATACCTTTAGCAGCTACCTAGCCCTTAGCACCACCTACTATTAAAAACCAACCACCTAGCAGCCTTTAGGCATTAATATATTTTAATAATGCTTTTACTATAATATTATATCTTAATAATACCTTAATTATATCTTAATAATATTTTAATACCTTTTAGCTATAGTTATATTTTAATAATACTTTTTATAAATTTTATCTTTTTATTACTTAACCTCTTATCCTTTTTAAATATTATTAACCCTTACTACCTAGTTTAAAAATAACTTATACTTATAAAATAATATTACCTTTATAAATATCATTATTAATATATTAATATATTATCCTTATCTTTAGTTTTATTAATAATACTAAATTACTATATATACTCTTAAAGACTTATTTACTTATACTATTTATTTAACTAGGCTACTAACCTCTCTGCTTTTATTTATTTAATTTAATATCTTCTTTTTTATCTTTTACTTACTATATTAATATTATTATTAATTAATAAACTCTTAACTAATAGCTTTATACCTTTTATTTAAATTAACTATTTACTTTATATTAAATATATAAAGCTTTTTTTTAAGGCTTAAGCTTGCTTTTTATTATTAAATAATAAACTAGCTACTTTTAATATTAATATTACCTTTATAGTTTTTTAAGTTAATTATTTATTTTTTTTTTATATAATTATATAATAGCTATACCTTTTTTAATCTTTAAGTAATTACTTAATAACTATAAATAAAGCTACTATCTTTATTAATATATTTAAAATACTTTTTTTTTTTACTTTTTTTATTATTTTTTTTATTTTTTTTTTTTATATTATTTATATTACTTAATATTTAGCCTCTTGCTTTTTTATTAATACTTTTTAAATTATTATTAATATTACCTTTATTTATATTACCCTTTATATTAAATACCTTAGGCTTTTTATCTTTATATATTTTAGTTTTTATTATTATATTACTTTATAATAACCTTTTAAAGTATTTATAGCCCTTTAGCTAACCTAGCTTTACTTTTTATAATATTATTTTAATAATACTTACCTTAGCCTTTAAAAACAGTTTTAATAATATAAATAATTATTAATAATTATTATAATTTCTTAATACTTATTATTTTACCTTACTTAACCTTAAATACTTAATAATCTCTTAATTTTTTATTAATAATAAAAATAAAGCCCTTAAGTGCCTTTATAACCTATTTATACCCTTTATAAATATTACTACTCCTTTACTATCTTTAGTTAAAACCTTACTTAAGGCTAATTATAAATAATAAACTTATTATAGCTATTACTATCTAGTATTATTTAATAATAACTTTTTTTTTTTTTTAAATTTTACTTTTTTTAATTTAATTAACTCTATAGTATAAAAAAAATATTAATATTATTAATATTATTATTAAAATTAATAATATATTAATATATATTATTATTTTTATTCTTTATTTATATCTTTATTTTTTTTTAAATAATAAAGACTTTTAGCTTATTTTTAAACTTAATAAATTTAACCTAGAAAATATTAACTACTTTTAGCTTAATATTAATAAATATAATAATATTTTTTATTAAAGCTATATATATTATTATAAAAATATTTATTTATTTATAAAAGTATTAAAGGATTATATTACTATAAGCTTTTAATATAATATTTATAAAAATATAGTATTTATACTTTAAGGTAAAGCTTTAAAATAATACTATTTTTAATTATTATAAGATATTATTTATAAATATAAATATAGCCTTTTTTTATATTATTAAATAAAGGTTTTTTTTTATTATTTTAAGATAGATATATTATATACTTAATATAAACTTAAGTTATTATATTTTAATTATACTGCCTGCTATAAAGGCAATAATATTTATACCTTTATTATAAAGGTTATATAACTAGCCTATAATTATAGCTTTAAGTTTAACTTAGCTATTCTTTTTTAAATCTAGAACTACTTAAATACTTATTTATAGTTTAAAGTGCTAAAGCCTACCCTTAAGGTCTACTTATATTATTAATTTAATAACCTTTATAATAAAGCTTTTATTTAATAAAAATAAATCCTAGCCTTATAGCTTAATAAGCCTAGCTTTTATTTTAAAGATATATTATATTATAATATTATAAATAACTTTTAGTAAAGGCAGTAATACTAATTATTATAAAATTACTTTTTACCTTGCCTTTTTAATTATAATAAACCCCTAGCTCTTGCTTATCTTTTTAAAAAGCTTTTTAATACTTTAATTACCTTTAGTAATTAATACCCTTTATTAAGTAATTATCCTTTATTTTATAAATATTAATAATAACTTAACTAGGCTAATATAGCTGCTAAATAATTCTTTATCTTAATTAATAACTATAATATAGTTTAATACTATAATAATAACTTTAATTATAACCTAGTTAATAAGTAAGTTTACTTAAATAATTATAATCTTAATAAATTTTATACTATAGATTAAGCCTTTTTTATTAAACCTTTTTTTAATATTATTCTTTATTACTTTAACTAGCTTTAATATTATTATTACTTATTTTACTTTAATAATAATAATACCTTTTAATAATACCTTAAGTAGCTTAAGGTTTATAAAGGTAATATTTTAAACCTTAAGTAATTAAAATATTAAACTTACTATACTTAATTTATAATATAATAAATGCTTTTTAATTACTTTAATATTAATTATTATTATTTTATTAATATTACTTTATTATTAAATAATATTTTTATTATTAAGGCTTAGTTTATATTTAAAAGCACTAGTTTATATAACTTTATTATTTACTTTTATACTTTATTTAATATTTACTCTTACTTTAATATATAAAGCACTATTACTTATATTATAATAAATATTAATTACTTTATATTAATTATTAATATATAATAACTTTAATAATAGCTTAATATTATATATAAATTAATATTATTAATATTAATTAAAGGCTTTAATAATATTATTATCTTTAATTATTAAGTTATTTTTATTATTTTTTTATATAAAAATACTTTATTTAATTATAAATATTAATAAGTTATTATTAAGGTTTAAGTATAGGTAATTATTAACCTTAAACTATCTTTATTATTAAAAATATAATAACTTTATCTTTATAGTATTAAAATTAATTTTTACTATAAAATATTATTAATTACCTTATATTAAAACCTAACTTTTTTTATTTAAATATACTACTATATATTAATTAAAATTTATTATAAAGTAATATTAATATTTATTATCTTTATACCTTTATATAAAATAATATATATCTTTATTAAGTATACTTAACTTTTTAATAACTATACTTTTATATTTATATTTAAATATTTAAGTATTTTATATACTTTAGTAAATATTAATACTGCTTGTATTATTTATATTAACTTTAATAATTTTATAATTAAACTTAAATAAAATACTTAATTAAAGATTATCTTTAAGTATAAATATAATATAGTTTATATTTATTTTATAAGCCTTAATTATATTATTTTTAATTAAGCTATTTTTTTTAAATTTATTATTATTAATAATCTATATTATTATTATTATTATTATAATAATAACTTTACTATATTTATTATTAATAAAGCTATATTTAGCTTAATTACTATATTATTAATTACCCTTACTTTTAATAAAGACTATATACCTAGACCTTTATTATATATAAATACTTTATATCCTTACCCCCTCTTTAATAATATACCCTTTAGTATTTAATAAATTACTTTTAAAAAGATTATTATACTTAAAAGTATATATATTATTATTAATAACCTTATTATTATTACTTATTTTACTTAATTAATTACTTACTATAATATTTAGTAAGATAAAGGAACCTTATTTATTTTTATTAATAAGTAAATAAAAGTATTATTATATAATAATTAAGTAATTATTAAGCTTTATATTAAACCTTACTTTTTAAATACTAAAGATAAGCAGGTTATAAAAAATACTTTTAACTTACTATATTATATAAGCTATATATTATAGAATTATTAATTAATACCTTTTATTACTTTTATTTTTATAATTTAAAAATAAGTAAATAAAGTAAATAAAAAATAAGTAATTATTAACCTTTAATATTTTAATAATATTACTATACTTAATGCTTACTTATTACTATATTAAAAAGACTTAATTAATATACTTTATAAAGCTTAATATATCTTTATTATTAATGCTTAATCTTTTTTTTATTAATTTTTAATCTACCTTAATTATTATAATAAATTAATATTTATTATATATTATAGCCTTAAGTAGCTTAATATTATTTTTATAAGATTTTATAACTCCCTGCCTTATATATAATAATAAATTAATATTAAATTATACCCTTTTTACTATTTTATTAAAGCCTATATTAATAATATTATTATCTTTTTTTAAATTATTAAAGAATATTTTTTTTATTTAAAATAACTTTTTTTATTATTTAACTATAAAGGGCTTTACTTTTTTTTATTAAAATCCTTTATTAACTAAAAATCTATAGTACTTTTAGGTTATAAGGTTAATAGTATTAATTTATTACTTACTATAAGCTATATTAATACCCTTTATAAATAATCTTTTTTATATAACCTTAAGTAACTTAAGAAATATTATACTATTATAAACTAGATTTATAATTATATTCCTTTATATATTTAAAAAATAATATTATTATTTATAAAAAAAATATTACTATTTATTAATATATATAAATTTAAATAGCTTTTTATTAAGGCTAAATATTATTACTATATAATATATACTTTTATCCTTAATAATTAATTAATTAAAGATACTTTCTCTTTATTATAAAATAATTTATTTTATTATTTATTATTAAAACTAGTTTATTATAATAAATAATAATAATTATTTATTAAAATTAATACCTTTAAAGAGTACTTAAGCTAAAACATCTAATTAAAGATGCAGCAGCTTATAGAACCTAATCCAACACGTTTATCAAATATGAAGTGATTATTGTGAAACACTTCTACTAATTGTATCATGCAATACTACAATAGTCTTTCACATGGTGGACGTGTTGGTTTGCGTTTGTATTGATAATTATTTTTACATTAAAATAAGTTTAGCAAACTATTGTAGAGATCCCTAAATATAATTAACGAATTAATATATATCTATTTAACAAAAAATATAAATATTCATATTTTTCTGCACTTTTTCAAGTGGGGTTGACTATACCTTAAGCATTATTAATAATAATAACACCAACCACCGTCTAGTCGATGAACTGCATACCGGTACTTATAAGTATTCGGTACTTGGCTGCGGATTGTCCATTGAATAATAAATCTTGATTTTACCTTACCACGAGTCATTACCTGTGCCATAAGTTATGTTACCATACTTACTTGGTTAAGATTCCTTTAGGAGTTTCCCGCAATTTGATGATTTTTAACCATAGGTTCACTACAGTTTCGGCCATTGTTCGATAAGACCATAGAATACTCCTTCTCTATTAATGAATATAGATACTTGGTTTAATCTACCTGGATATGCATCAGTTTTTATACTCCAAAGAAGGAACAGCAAAAGAATGTATAACATCCCCAGATGTTACAACAAATCTGATGTGTGTTAATTCAGGAACTATTACTCTGTTATCAACTTCTAGTATTCTTAATCCACCTTCTTCTAAGTCTGAATCAGGTAATTATATAAGAATCAAATTCTATAAATTCTTCATTAGAATCTATAAAATCTGGATATTGGTAACTTCAATATCATTGGTGCAGCTGTTGTAAAACAACTTGTCGACTGTACATTAAGCAGCATAAATGCCACCCACAAGTGACCCAGTCTGTGGCAATAAATAATAAAAAAACAAATTATCTACTGACAGTCTTGTATTACTATTAGATATTGAATAATAATAATATGTTAACTGTTTTCACTCGTGTCGCCAAAGAGAAAATATATTCTCTTAAAGATCCCCGTCGAGATCTTAGATATTAATAAATTGAAACTTTACTCTAATAAATAGTTAATTAATTATGGCTCTATTAATTGATTACTTCTTTCTATTAATAGCACGACTATTATTTATATGTATTGAGGCTATTACCTCGGTTAAAAGAACTTATACTTTTTCATTCTTTAAGCCTAATTTATATTTTCATACTAGGATGCATATAGAAGGTAGTAATATATCTCTTAATTTGGGTATACATTCTTTTGTAATGTATATAGAATATCTTCCATCAATAGTTTGAACTGTACAATTTAAGTTATATAGTTTAGTTAACATGTTCACTAATAATTTAACTTCTTCTAATTTAAAACAATTTGTTGCAATTCTAACACCACTGTTAGCTCAACAGCCATCATCCTGCGGGGTTGTTTATACTCGCTATAAGATATTTTATATCTTTTATTAAAGATCTTTTTATCCTCTATACGTCTAATAATTGTTCTTCTACTAGTATCTAAAGCAATAGAAGCATCGCTAACTGTATTATAACTTAATGTTTCGTTTGTCACAATATTAGTCACGGTCACTTTTTTACCTGAATTGTTTTTTCAGTCTTCTAACCCTTTAGTTAAATTTTAACTTTACTACATTCGACTCTTATTAAGATGATTTTCTTTGGTTAATCTCTTCGCTTAATTTAGTTATAACATATCTACTCCTCTAAAAGGCACTATCTCTTTATTATCTATTTTGGATTTTATTCAGATAGTTTTAATATCAGTATTAATAGCCTTTGCGGCTTGGAAGTTACTGAGGCATACAAGTTATTTATCTCCTCCTCAAAATCGTAAATCATTACTTCAATACGTTTTTGTTCACCTAATATAGGATTTAATTCAGAAAGATGAAAACGTAATTTTTTTAAAGATTCTTCAGAAGGTTTTCTAAGTTGAAATTTGGCCAAGGTTTCCTCAGTATGTCTATAACCTAGAGTAGAACCAGCTTTTTTAAGAATATTATAACCCGGACGATATAAATCTAAATAATATTGTTCTTTAGAAATTAAATCATTAATCTCACAATATTCTAAAATTTCTAATTTAAAATTATTATAACCATTTTTTAATAAAGAAGCATAAATAGCACTTTTTTTTCTTTTAGTTTCTCTCAATAAAAAACTATTAGAAAAATAACTAAAAAATCTTTTATTTAGGTTAAAAGAACTTCCAATATAATATTCTCCTGTAATTAGGTTTATTCAACGGTAAATCCCGGCTTTATTTTTATTTTCTTTATAGATAATGGATTTTATTTCAAAAGGATTAGAATAAGATGCCACTATAGAAGGATTACCCAAGGGTAAACTAGAATATAATCTTTTATGTAATTTACCATTACAATGAGTTAAAAATAGTATATTTTTCATATTCATAAAATTTATTTAAAATTTCTAATTATATAGAATTGTTTTGTTTGTTATTGTTAGTGTACACTAACCATTCGCCTCCACCCAAACCCTTATATTAATATTCAAGCAAATATCACTCAAATTTATGATTGCTACTACTAACCCGTCTAAGAGTTTTGGGGAGTATTCTATGAGCTTTTTGTTTTAAAGAAGGTATTATATAAGGAGCCACTATCATTTGTAATTTTTTTACCGATTCCTTTAGTAATAACTACTATATATTTTTCGCCATCTTTTTTTGTAATACAAAATAACCCAAAACGAGATTTTAATAAATTAACAAGAATATCAATATCTTTTTTATTAGTAAATCCAACAAATATATTCTAAATGTTTACTTGGTAATTTTTTTTATAGAGGAATCCATAATTCTGATAGCTAAAGCTAAAGGAGTTAAATATTGCTCTAATTGAGGATTTATATACTTTGTACCTTTTTTATAAAATAATTTATGTATTCAATTAAAACTTCTAAAAGTAAAAGTATTAAATTCATAACCATAATATTCCATATCTTTAAGTTTTCTTGTATATTTTCTAGGTTTTAAATTAGAACAATAACCTCTTGTGTAGAAAAAGTCATAAAGTCAAAATAAATAATCGCTATGTTTGTCACTTTGTCTATAACAAATTCTAGTTCCTTCTATTGTTCTTGAATTAGCATAAGAATCTCCTAATAAAGAACCTATAACTATAGAAATAACTTCTTCATTATAAAAAGGCCCAATTCTATTTATAGCTCTTACTTTTGAATGGAAACATCTTTTTTGTATATTATTAACTGTAACAGTTAAACCTATACTTTGCCTTCATTAGTTATTTTTCTGTTTGTATTTATATCAGATTTGATTACTCTTATTTTAGTTAAACCATCTAAAGTTAAATGTTCTTTATTATTCATCAATTCTTTTACTTTACAAAAATCTAAAAAATCCTTATATTTTACACCTACTATAGGATATTTTATAAAAAAAGGTATTATTTTATTATTAATGTCCGAAAACTTAGATACTTTAAAGATTACTATTTGGTTTTGTTCATAAATAGTTCCACAATCTAAATAATTTATAATACTTTTCATTAAATTAACATCTCTACTATGTTGAGCTAATTGAAATTCTAATAGAACTACAAAGCCTATTTTAGATGAAGCAGATTTTTTTATTTGAATCATAAAAGAACCCTCACCAGAAGTAAAACCGGCTAATCATTGAGGAGATTTAATGGTCATATTATTAATGTCAGGTCTTTTCTCTAAATTAATATTAGGGAAAGCTTCTTTTAATTCAGCAGTAAGACCTAAATTTAAAGAACCTTTAATTAATACTATCTTTTCTAATCCCTCTTTTGTTAAATGTTCTTTATTTTTCATTGATTCTATAACTCTTTTAAATAAAATAAAATCTGCGGCTTTTTGAGTAATAAGAGGATATTTAGTAAAATGTGGTAATACTACATTAGTTAAATCATCTAAAGATGCAACTACATATTGAACACTATCTTTACCCCTTTTAGATATATTTCCTACATTACCTAAATAAGTTTTAATTGACTCTAAAATTAAGTATAAGTCCTTATCATGCAAACTGGATAGAAAACCTTGTTTTAACTGTTCAACCTGTTTTATAATTTTTATCTTTTAAAATAAGAACTATAAATGATCCTTCTGCATCTACAAATCCTGTTACTCAATTAGGATCTAAATTTATGTTTTTATTCTTTTTACGATTAGTAAATAAAGAACCTAAGTTAGAGTTTTCAGATACTATTTTATTATAAAGAAGTAAAGTTGAAGAATAACATCTATAATTGCAGTAGAATCTCTCAGGAAGACAAGCTAAAGTATTAGTATACTTTTTATTGCGTAGTATATATTCATTGTTTATAGCCAATGGTAAGCTGTGTATATATTTTAATAATTTTTTCATTATCGTATTGTTAATTTAATGGAGTAGGACTAACTGCTTAAGGTAACCTTTAACCATCATGAAGGTTTTGCTTTCTGTGTAGCTACATTAATAGCCGGAGTGCCGTCCCAACTTCACATTATAGTCCTGGCTTTAGTCTGAGGCCTCCAGACTTAACGGCCTGCTTTGCGCTACCGAGGAAATCTTTGACGCCACGGTTTCCTAAAGCCGCAGTAACAGATATTGCGACTTCAATACTTTCTGTCTTGAAATACGCAGTTATGCTTTAACTTTAAAGGTTCTTCTATTGTTATAGATTAGAGGTAAGAAATTATAATCACCTCACTAATACTTCTAAACTATGAGGTTCTATTTATAAGGTCCTATTCTACGAGAAGCTCTTACTTTAGTATGAAATGGTTTTATTGAAAGATATATTATAATTGATATTTCTTAGTATAAATTTAGAACTTAAAGAATTCGTACTCCCTTTGACTTGAGCTAGTCTATAAGATAACTAAAGTATTATTTTTTTCTCCAGCGTCTCCGCGCTCCCGAGAGGACCGCAGGCCCCCCGGAGGGGATATTAAATATCTGGTATCTTTTATTTTATTTAATATATATAATTTATATTACCTAAAAAGAGACCTTCAGCTAAGATAGACATTGAAGGGTCGTTAACTTCGTCCATTAAATATAATAATTTACAAGATGGGAAAGCTATAAGAATTAATATACCAGCAGGTGTTATAGTTCATATTAATTCTATTAATGTCAAAACCCACATAGTTTCCTATATGGTTGGACTATATCATACCTTTATAAAAAGGTTTCCACGTGTAGTCCCTGGGGTTCTCCACTCAGTAATAAGTCTATCAAGACTTAAATACATACTTTTGGTTCCCTGCTGATAATCTATTGTTGTATCCATTAAGATTTTCACTATATAAGTACTTAAGGCTTTAGGAGTTTCCAGCATATAGTGGAATTTTGTTCATAGTTTTTCTAAGTTAATCTTGTAGTGTACCAGAAAATTTATATCTATCTTTGAATAATTTACCTGAATTCATATATCTTATAATAGTAGTTCCACTTATATCTAAAAATCTCTACCTGCTCTTCTTAAATGAAATAAAACTACCTATTAATTTAAATCCTTCTTAATAACACTTTTCATATATATGAACGGGGTTACCTCTCATAGCACCCATTTTTAATTTAGTTTCTTCAGTATGAATT
This sequence comes from Trichoderma cornu-damae, assembly GCA_020631695.1. Taxonomy (NCBI): domain Eukaryota; kingdom Fungi; phylum Ascomycota; class Sordariomycetes; order Hypocreales; family Hypocreaceae; genus Trichoderma; species Trichoderma cornu-damae. Next base: position 3,980,500 of record CM036091.1, read on the forward strand.
CTCCCTAATGCTTTTTGTTTTATTAGTTCAATAGTAGATTCATATCATGAGTTTTACTCAAAAAAGGGTTATTTTCTTTGGCTCTTTTTAAACTCATAAATTTTTTAGTTTCTTCTGTGGCAGTACGACCAAATAAAGCTGATTTCCTCTTTTAGTACAAACTCCTTTTAAAGATAAACTTATTTTTGCTCTAGTTTCTTCCGAATGTTTATGACCAAGAGAACTACCTGCTATTTTTAATATATTATATTTAGGGTTCAATTTATCAAAGTAATACTGTTCTCTAGTAAGTAAATCAGAAATTTCACAGTATTCTAATATTGTTACAGAAAAATTAGAAAAACCATATTTAATTACTACTCTAATAATTATTAAATTATCTTTAGATTTTAAATAGCTAAGATTAAAATAATTTATAAATGTATTAGATATATTAATAGATTGTCCTATATAAATATCATTTGTCAATTTGGTTAGTTCACATATAAATTCCTGATTTATTTTTATTTTCTTTTTAATATATCTTGTTTCATATCCAAAGCATTTTCGCATACTTTAACATGAGATATATTATCTGAAAGATTGCTAGATAAAGTACTATAAGTACGTATAAGATTAAAATTTATATTATTATTCTTAGAACACTTTTTGAATCGGCACATCTTTACCGTGATTTAAGTATTTATGTGATATAGGTGATCTTTTTGTTGCAAAATTTCTTATTATTGAGAAAAGTACTCATCCAACACTAAATAATATTATTACTAAATAGTACATAATATTATCGTGTAATTCAACTAGTCCTTCCATTTGCAATTAGTTAAACCAAATTTAACTTTCTATTAGTTAATAACATAAAAATAACTGCAATACAAAAATACCACT